>MNCI01007630.1:259481-286597 GCA_015680685.1 Gnetum montanum
AGCTGACATGGACGGAAACGAGCTTGCCAATCCAACCAATCACTTGTTCCTGAAACCATTCTACATTTGAATACAAGCTCAGGTACGTGCAAGTCCTAGAATCACGACTATAAACTGATACCACAGCTCATCTTGGAATCATGATGGTAAACTGATACCACAGAATAGTCCTGGGTTACGACTTAAAACTGACACCACAACTGTCCTGGAATCATGACAATAAACTAATACCCCACTGTGTCCACAATGTTGATAAACTAGCACCCGTCTGGCATGACAGTAAACTGCCACTGTCACAACCATCAGAGTCTGCTAAGACTATAAACTAGATTTCCTTTTCATGGTCCACTAAGACTAGAAACTAGCAATGTAACGTCTGCCACGAAGCTAAATAGGCAATGTCCAATGGGTTATGACATAAAACTAACCCATGATAGTCCGCTAAGACTATAAACTGGCAAGTTCATTTCTGGTTCATCAATCCGCCGCCACGTTCATCAGAGTCACTGCATCGCTCACCATCCGATGATCTTATCGACATTGCTGTCATCTACATATAGTTCCTGCAATCTCCTTCCGCATCTTTGTGCCATCTGCCGCCGTGTAAGTCTATGCTCATTTATTCACTCATGGTTTTCTTGTCTCCTTGGAGTTATGTTTGTAGGATGACACCTAGAGGTTTCGCACAAGAATGCACTTCGTCATAAGTAGCAAGATACGATAATGTTCACGGCACATATGGAAAGACTAAATCAAACCGTTCACTAGTACATCCCCATTCACCGACTCATTCCCTATCCATTCACCAACACATTTTATTCAGTCACACCTTTGACACACCCAGTACATTCAAAATGTTGAGCACATTATTGCACACTGTAACACTTTAAAGAAGTTGCAACACATAGCATAGCACTTGAGCATGAGTATAAAATCAAAGCAAAGCTTCTTCCAAAAAAAAAGAGCGAGACCCCAGGCACTTCCCATAAGCCCCAGGTGGGAAAGCAGTGGTCTCAAAACCAAGTACTCATATCAAGAACAATCAGAAAACATCCCGTTGAATGACTTTGGCTCTCCGCCAACAGATTCCCCTAAACAAAGGGGTCCTGTTCCTCCAAAGCATGCAACACATGACTACATGGCTTTGGCTCTCAGCCAACAGGCTCCTCCCCTCAACATTAAAAAGGGTCACTGTTCCTCCAAAGAATGTAACACATCCTCCCGTGGCTTTGGTCTTGCCAACAAGTTCTCTTGAACACTAACCAAGAGTCTTGTTCCACCAAAGGACGCACATCGTATGTTTGAACTCCGAGTCTGCTAAATCCTGGCTATTGATAAAGATCAGCATGCTGCATATCCAAGCAACCCCTTTTCCCAGCACAATTCCTTGGGCAGTTACCAGTCCCCACAATCTCTATCCTCCTACCAGCTACAAATTTCACATTTTCGATCCCATGTACTACTGAACGCGGTGCGATGACGTCTAGTCAAGTGGCAACGGACAAAGTCTCTATCAAGTTTCTTGTGGTGTTTTGCACTTCTTTGTCGATGCTTCTCGGGTCGATTCCTCCAAGCGTCAACAAAGAGAGGCTAATGAAACACCACAAAATTTCGAGCTTGGTACTTGTCCAATAAGAAGAAGGTCCCTAGGACCTACAGACGACCTCGGCTACATTTTGTGTCACACATTGCAACTTTGGGGATCAAAATACTTAATTTTTGCTAAGTATACAGTGGTAGCATATACGCCAAAGTTCACACCCACAGCGTATACGCCCAGCATTCTCAGTGTATATGCCCGGCGTACACACCTCACATGTATGCTTGTCAGGCATAGCAATAGACGTGTACGCCCAGCGATGAAATCTCCAAAGACAGCATGAGGACAGCACTGAAGAACAAGGATTGAAGCAAGTCGGCAACCATCAGCATATGTGCCCCAATGTATACGTCCAGCAGCCATCAGCGTATACGCCCAGCCATTGTCAGCGTATATGCTCAGCATATACACCCAGCACATCCAGCAGATACGCCCAGAGTCTACGCCTGCCTGGTACAGCGTATATGCTCAACAGATATAATATATTGTACACTTGTAAATTTTACGCCTTTTGCACCCGGTCAATGTCCACATGTCACCATACACGAGTCTAGTGTAACAATTGGTATAAAAGCTTTGATTTTCCACTTGATCTAGGTCGGCTGGCAAAAATCCGAAATCATACCAAAGAGCAATTACGCTACGAACTAGAGCACAAAACCCTCTTACACTAGACAACCCTGTACACTAAGGAGACAGCCTCTACGCTGCGCTTACAGTGTGATATAGCCATTGTCATCCTTGCATTCGTCAGGGCTTTCATCTGCCTTGTGTTCCATTCACAACTACGTTTGACCGGTGCATTGTACTTTCATTCTGTAATGCCATTGTTACATTTTCTTCCAATAATCTTTTACACTTTACATTAATTGTTGTACGTAATTTGTTTACTTTTGTTTACGTTTATGCTCTGTTTGCATTGGTTATATTGCTTACACTCTGTTTACACCCACTACGTCATTTACGTATAACCCAGCGTATAGCACTTCGGTGTACGTTCAGGGAAATCCTTGTCTAATCCGCGTGTGGACCACCCAAGGTACTCTGCCTTCGTGCATTCCAGCTTGCCCTTAGGTGAAGGAAGGGTCTTCTGTGCGCATCTGGTGATCCCACGGTCTCTGTTTTCTTCCAGCCGAAGATGGACGATTTCAGACAGTACATGACCAATCTACACCACAAAATTTCGTAAACTTCCCTAGAGGTATTACATTTACGTTTTTAGGGATGCGGGTATAGATTGCTTATACGGGTACCTGTAAAATACAGATCGAAGTTTTAGGACCTCCTTCTAGCACTAGAAAACTGTAACGATGGAAAATGTTAGTCGCTGGAAAATACCAAATGAAGATCCGTGTACACAGTCTTAACCATGGATCCGTGCGAGGGCCGTGCTGGAGAAAATGAGTCCACGGTGCCCTGAACAATCTTGTCGATCAAACAGGGACTTACTTAACTAGTAAATTAATAAATACCGTGATAATATACATATTATATAGATATTCCACAAAACAAATTGATTCGATGAATCGTAAAAGGAGTAGAAAACGATGTAAATAAATTGAAATTATGACAACGTCAACACGACAAGAAAGATCAGATTTAGGAAAGATGCACAATTACAAGATCTATGTTTTGACTCGAAGATTGAGTATATTATATACAAGGTTCCAATAGCAAACTTCGCTTATCCTGTGCGAAGCATACACAAAACAATAAGAAAACTATTCAAAAAGGAGTACAAAATGAACCTCGGTCTACCTCGTAAGCCAAAGATGGAATGGAAGGAAGGTCAAGCCTAGATGCCTATCGATCAACTGTTTCTGATCAATAAACCTTGTCAATCATACCAGATGATCTCTCGATCTCTGATCTACTCTTTTTGCCTTCGGTAGTCTTTGTTGAAAAACTGCTAATGATTGCCAATGAAGAGAACTGTATTTTTGACAAAGACTGATCGCTCCTACTGCCAATGCTCAAAAAATGTCTTCTATCTTTGCCCAAAAAGGTCCCTCTTCTTTCTTCGCCAATTGGAGTATTTATAGGTTCAGTAGTATGTGGAGAAGGCACGGCCCTGATGACACGTGTCTCAAACTTTCCAAATGTCGTTGACATCGCAAATTTTATGTTGAAACTGGTCATGTCACGTCACATTTTTGGGAAAGGGGGCAAAGTACGCTACCAGCCACTCCTACTGAAGCCACCTCATGATTACGCTGCAATTCGCTAATGAGCGTATTGTGCATATGGAAAGCAGGTATGTGTCTGGTACTACCTTAGTTGACTTTAGGCTATATTACACTCATTTATGCTGCATAGCGTGATAAAGCGTAATAGAGCATAGGAGTAGTTGATTCAAGCTTTTTTACGCTCATTTATGCCGCAAAGCATAATAGAGCGTAAAATGGTCAACTTCACAACAAGTTACGCTTGTTTACGCTGTGTGGCGTAATATGCATAAAGAGACCAATCAGAAAGAAGAAAGTAATCTGCCATGCTTCTTTGGACTATGACTTTGACTTCCTCGAAGCTCATTACGCTGCTCTGCGTAATGGAGCGTAAATTCAGCCTTGAACAAAAGACTTGGCGGAATATGCAACAAGTCGCATATCATGCTGCTTAGACTTTAAACTTCGTTGAATTTGCCATAGTAAGTTACTTTCTGATATCGGGCTACATTAAGCAGAGTTACACCGAGCGTCATTATGCTATGTTGCATAATGTAGTGTAAAGAGAGAAAAAAAAGTAAGATTGGAATTTATAAGAAACTTAGAGACTTGGTGCTGCATGCCTCTTTACCTTGTTCTGTCTTCTATATTTCTTTCACAAACTTTCACCTGAATCGTGAATCTTTGTCCTAGGCCGATTCGCAATTTCCACGATGTTTCAGGTCTGTGGTATCATTTTACTGTCATGATGCCAGGACGAACCTATGGTGTTAGTTTTGAGTCATAACCCAGGACAGGTCTGTGGTATCAGTTTACCATCATGATGCTAAGATGAACCTATGGTGTTAGTTTTGAGTCATAACCTAGGACAGGTCTATGATATCAGTTTATCATCATGATGCCAAGATGAACCTATGGTGTTAATTTTGAGTCATAACCTAGGACAGGTCTGTGGTATCAGTTTACCGTCACGATGCTAGGATGAAGACGTACCTTAAGATCATCATACGTGGAATGGTTTTAGGTACACGGGATTTGTAGGATTGGAAAATTCATTTTTATCCATGTCTGCTAGTTTGAACACTCCATTACCGTACACTTTAGTGACCAAGTAAGGTCCTTCCCAGTTGGCTGAGAACTTATCCACGTGTTCACGAACTACCTTAAGTACAAGGTCTCCTTCTTTGATTGGGCACTTATGGATGTCATGTTGATGGCGTCATCTTTGTTGCTTTTGGTACCACTCAATTTGATCAAGTGTTCGTGTGCATTCTTCTTCCACCGAGTCGAGGTCAATAATGCACGACTCATTATTCTAACCTTCATCGAGGAGTTTGGATAGTGTGATCCTGAAGGAGAGTACCTACAACTCCAGAGGTAAAATAGCTTCTGAACCATAAAAAATACTATATGGTGTTTTACTTGTGGATGTCCTATGTGTTGTTCTATATGCCCATAGTGCAAAAACTAGCTGCTTGTGCCATCTTTGTTTGCTCTGATGAAGCATTTTCTTAAGCACCATGATGACAGTTTTATTTGTGGCTTTTGCTTATTCGTTGCTTTGAGGATAGTAAGGTGATGAAAATGAGTGTTTAATACCTAGGCTTTCATAGAACATTTTTGTTTCAACACTGCTAAATTTTGGCCCATTATCAGTGATGATAGTCATCGAGATGCCAAAACGAGTCACAATGTTTTCGAGGATAAAGTTGCATTCTTGCTTCAATGTGGTCTTCCTAAGGGGAGTAGCTTCTACCCATTTCATGAAGTATTCAGTTGTGGTTATGATGAAGCTATGTCCCACTAAAGATGAGGGAGTTATTGGTCCAATGATGTCTAACCCCCATTTCTGGAAAGGCCATGTGATTTGAGCCGTATGAAACTCATTGGGTGGAACATGTATAAGATTACCATGCTTTTGACATGTATCACATGTTTTGACTTTGGAGAAACAGTCGTATTCCATATATGGCCAATAGTACCCCAAGTGTCTTATTTTGGTTGCCATTGCTTTGGGCGCTATGTGCCCTCCGTAGAGTCCCTCATGAACTTGATCGATGATGGTTTGGCTATCGGTGCTATTAACACATACTAGTAAAATTCCTTCATAGGATCTATGACATAACGTATCCCCTACTAGTGTATACTGCAAAGAGCATTTTCACACCACATCCTTCTGTGCATTCATTAGATGTTGAGGTGGTTCACCATGCAAAAGGTATATTTTGATGTCATCGTACCACTCTACGGTTTGTTTCGCGCTAATGGATGCTATGGGAAGTTCATCAGGAGCATCAGTTATGGGCTTGTTGCAACTCATGACAAAATTAGACAATGCATGAAACAAGTCCAGTGAGATGTTTAGAGCTAAAGTGGCTAATGCATCTGCAATAGTATTATCATTTCTAGGCACATGTTGTAGTTCTATATTTACAAACTGTTTCAGCAAGTGTTTTGTCAAGTCACAGTAGGGTTGTAGATGGGAAACCTTGCATGTGTAAACATCTTTAACTTGGTTTATGATTAACTGTGAGTCATCTCTAACTATGAGATGTGTGATGTTCACAACTTGTGCTACCATAAGGCCTCTGAGGAGACCTTCATACTCTGTCGTGTTATTGGTACAAGGAAAGTTAAATCGGTAAGCGAAGGGTTGGATCTCCCTGGAGGGATATGTGATAACGGTAGCAGCACTTCCACCGAAGGAGGTGGATGCTCCATCGATGTTTAATATCGCATCATAGTCATCAGGCACTACGACAATTGTGCTTTCATTCTTGTTTGGGAATTCTAGATTAATCGTTGCTTGATCTTGTATTGGTGATATAGTCATCTGATTGACTATAGCTTGACCTTTGATGGATGATTGGGCTATATAATGTAGGTCAAACTCAGTAATCATTGCCTTCCATCGAGCTATCTTGCTTGATTCGTACATGTTATTTGTGATGGCTTTGAGCACGTTGTCTTTACAGATGATATTTACTTGGTTACAGAAAAGACAATGTCACCACTTCTTTAAAGAAAAGATAAGGGCAAGGCATGATCTTTCCAAGTCATTGTAACATTGTTCGTTGGCTACTAATGCATGGCTCAACTAATAAACAAGAACCTCAGTTCCATCATCCCGATTCTGGCAAAGCATAGACTGGATTGATGAATCTGTTGTGGCAAGGTAGATGTAGAACGGTTTATTGCTCTGAGGTGGATAAACTGTCGGTAATTGAGTTAGTGCCTTTTTGATATTGTCAAAAGCTTCCTGGCATTGTGGGGTCCATTGAAAATGTACACTCTTGTGTAGAAAGTGGTTCATGGGTTTCAATTTATTAGTCAATTTCTCAATAAAGAGCCTAATGAACTGTAATCTACCTTGTAGGCCTCAAAGTCTAGTATGGTTGCTTGGCAGTTGCAAGTTTGTGATAGCCTTCACCTTATAGAGGTCTGCTCGAATTCCTACTTCTGAGACTATGAATCCAAGAATTTTTCCTGATTTAACCCCAAAAACACATTTTTCTAGGTTCAGTCTAAGCTCATATTTTAAACAATGCTTGAGTGCCAAGTCTAGGTCTTGTATGTGCTACTCATGTGTCTTTGATTTAACCACTATATCATCTACATAATCATTAAGCGAATGAAAGAAGCAATCACTAAAGACGAAGGTCATTGCTCATTGATACGTAGCACCAGCATTCTTTAAGCCGAAGGGCATCATCGTGTAACAAAATGTTCCCCATGGTGTCATGAAGGTTATCCTGAGTTGATGTTCAAGGTTAATCCGGATCTGATTATATCTAGAGAAGCCATCCATAAAAGATAACAGTGCATGCCCAATGGTGGATTCAACTAGTTGATCAATACTAGGTAGAGGAAAGTCATCTTTTATGATCGCTAGGTTGAGGTCTCGGAAGTCAATGCATAGGAAAATGCTCTCGTTTTTCTTTGGGACAATGACCATGTTAGATACCCAGTCAGTGTAGTCAACAGCCCGAATGAAACCGGCTTGATAAAGTTTGGTGATCTCATTGCGAACTGCCAATGCTACCTCATGTTTAACCTTACGTGCCTTTTGTTTCACCAGTCTTAGTTTTGGATCGAGTGTGATGTTATGCTAGACTATTCGAGGGTCTAGCCCAAGCATGTCGATGTAAGAACAAGTGAATGCTTTGATGTTTCTTTTTAACACTTTTGCTATGTCATTGGCAAGTTGTGGGTCTACTAAAGTACTTAATTTCAGTATCTTAACTTCACATGGAGAGAGAGTGATCGATGGAGTCTTTGCTAAAGAAAGAGAACATTTTTAAATTGAGCCAAACCGGAACCCTTTGAATGTTGCTTATCAAGGTATTTATAGGACCAAGGGCATGCAATAGGGCTAATTTGGATGCCACGTGCCCTAGGACTTTGTTGACTTGCTAGTTTTGCACATGCCACTATAACCGTTGGATGTGTATAACCGTTGTGACCATGAGCCTACGATGCCGCAACCATGAGCCTGCCATGCTATAATTGCACCGTCAGTGTTTGGAGACATGTGCCAATGGTCTAATTAGGTGAAGTGCATTGATGTCGCACAACCACCTGCATGTTTCGTCGTGCATCATAGTGTGACATGCTTGGTGTGGCATAGCATGTTGTCCTGCCACACATATGCTACATGCTTACTATGCTATGTAGCCTAGCGTCTGACCTTAGTCGCAAAAAACTTGGCTGACCTACAAACCTTGCTTCCTACACTATGGTACTTGCAACTTTGCTAGCCTAGTTTTTTTGAGCTACCTTTTATCTCTTCCATAGGATTGCTATGTCTTGCTATGCCACCGCTTCACACAGTCCACCGCTTTCTAACGAAAAGGGACATTTGAAGGACTTGAAGTTGGGTCATGCAACTGGCCACATGATTTTTTCTGCGTTGCACTATGCTTCGTATCATAGCGTAGCATGAAACTTCACTTTGTAGATGTTTTCTAAGGTTTGGTATGCTACATAGCAAAGCGTAGTGTAGCAGACTTCATGCCTTAGAAAACTCGTCGAACTATTTCTTGCGCATCCAGAATGCTACTGCCAACTCCGTGCCGTTTCTGAGCAGGCTGTCGACCGGGCGAGCTACTTGGATGAATAGGCAAGATGACCCGTAGAGCCTATTCATGCCCAAAGTAGAAAATTTTCTGAACTGGTCGGCCTAAACTTAGGGCATTCTCCTCTTGATGAACTTCCATGCCAGTGCACGAATTGCAAGGCCTAGTGAAGCAAGAATGACCTCATAAGTTTTTGGGGTGTTTCAATCACCCCTGAGGGTTTCCTGGATAGGAGCTTTCTACTGTCATGTCAATTCTCATCAATTTTGTGATTTTCTTCTTTACCATTACTAACAAGTTTTATTGCATAGTTGACACTATGGTCAATGCTCTTGATCCTTCTTCTTCTTTTTGTCTCTGCCCCTAGACCGAAACCCCTGACAAATTTGCCTTTATGGAAGGGGTGGTCGATGTCATGATTGATCGCTTAAAGAAGATAGATCCTACGATTGGTATGTCATATGCTACGCTAAGCTTTTGCAACTATTATCTTTCATTTTTTTGTCACTATGACTAAATTTTATTCTATGAATGATAGCCTCCCGTGTCAAGTGGGATCCTCTGAAAGCCATCAAAGTCGATGATGTGCTCCAACTTCTGCTAGAGATGGCTAAGGTGCCTCACTTCATTTACGATGAAATGAGTAAATGTGTATTATACTTGGCACGCTCCCTATGGGGGTGTAGATGCATAAACTAGGACCTCTGGAAGTGGGTGCAGAAGCTTGAGAAGGTGAAGACCAATTTGACCATGGAGGTAGAGGATCTCCAATACAGAAATCAATTTTTGTTAGCCCATGACACCCATAATGGTAATTTATGTATGACTATAATTGATTATGCTCGATATTGGACAATCGTATGGAACAATAACTGGGCAAGTCGTGAAATTATTGAGCAGTTCATGCAAATGGACCTCTTAGCATAGAAGAACTAGGATTGGAATGATTATAGTACCGGGGTTTATGAGTGGGGGCAGGCACAGAAAAATCATAAACACATGTATAAAAAGAAAGTGCCACCTACCGTAAACAGTATCAGGATGCTGCTATTGAAGCGCATACCCTTAGGCTATATGTTGACATCCTAGGTGCTTTTGGTGCATATGGAAGGTTTATGCAACAAGTGATGGTAAGTGAATCTCCTAAAAGGAAGGTGACTCTCCCTACCGGAGAGACTACCACCACCACTTTCTCCCTCAGACCACCCAGATGGATGACCATAGAAAAGGGGGGTTGCAGCAAGTGTTGACTTGGCAGAAGGAAACTAGGCTAACCTCACTGAGGAGGAGATCATGTGACATCCTGCAGCCAGGATGGAATGGATACCCCCGAAATGGATGTAGGGCCAACTTGGGTTAGTTACTTTGTCCTATTATGATTTATTTTATGTAAGAGCCTTTTGTTGCAGTATGACTTATTGTGTCATCTTTTTCCCTATGTAGGATCTGAATGAAGAAGATGCCTGACCTAGTGGGACATGAGACAATGATGGGAATGAAGACAGATAGCGTAGCAGCACTGAATTTTATTTCATTTATATATTTTATTCATTTTTAGATTGAATTGATTTGTAACTTTATTGATCAACATTGGAAGAAGAATGAATGAAAAATGATTTATTTCTCTTCAGTTAGTGCATTTCAATTAATTTTTATTCTTTTATTTGTTGATGTCAATGCTTTAGCATAATAAGATTGCCAATTTTAGGCCTTGGCAGGCCACGATGGGTAGTTTAAGGCCATTTCAGGCCACCACTAGTTTCAAGCCATTTCTAAGTTCTAGTGCTACACTGCCTGCTATGCTCTAGAGCATAGCTAGTGTAGTCTACATGCAAGCATTAATTTTGTAAGATTTTTCAAAGTGTCTAGGCTATGCTCTCCTTGCTAGGACAAAACTCTAGAGTGTAGTTAACATAGCTAGCACTAAAATTCACCTTTTTTGCCAAATTTTCCCAACCCCTTGAGCTACACTCTAGAGCATAGCTAGTGTAGCCATGCAGGATTGCCTCCAAAAGCTTCTAGAACCTAGCACCGGATGTTATCTTAACTCCAAAATTTCTTCGGTGAGTAGGATCAGTAATTTTTATCTCATTCACATTCCTTGTTTTCCCCTATGAGGTACCTACTCTTGACACCACTCAGAAAAGTGCCAATGTAGTCCTGGAGTGTAGTCTCCAAGACTGTACTATTTTGCACTATTTGCAAGGACTTTGTGGGTTGTTTGACACTCCTACATGTAGTCATGGTAGTGTAGGCATAGTTTAGTAGTCTCTTGGGATCCATTGGAGCACACTAGAGCATAGCACTAGTTGCTCTAGTGGGATCGTAGCTAGGGTAAACATAGCCTCAACTATCACTTTTTCCATGTGGCACCCGATCAACACTTTGTGTTAGCCCTAACCTCAGAAATATCCCAGCATTCAACATCTTAGGGGTTGGAAATCCTTGCATTCATCTATAAAATCTTAGCATCATTTGGAATTTGAGGCATTTGGAGCACCTTGCACCCTCGAAACACTTTGCACCTTAGAAACATCTTTGCACATCACTGAGCATCATAGCATACTGCAGCTCACAAGACACCATAGTAGCCAACCTAGCAGGCATAAACTTCATGGAAAATGTTATTTTCCATAGCCCAAACACCATAGATAGTATGAATACACTACCTACTATGCATATCTATACATGGCATACCTCCTCAGCTCTCCTTTGTAATTGCTACACTCCCCTTATTTGGGGTGGTGCTATTCTTTCTCTCTCAAACTCCATTGCATTTTCAAGCATTTTTCTTAGCATTTTGGCATTGAACCCACATTTCTTTCACTATTTTTCATGTATTCGCATGTTTGCACTATTGTTTTTACATTTGGAAACCTTGCTATGCTTGGGCTTATTCATCCCCAATACCACCGAAGACACTGTGCGAACCCCTAGCACTTGTTTGTTGAAACACCCCATAAGTCCTTATTCAATCAACAAGACCATCATGGGCACTCTACCTCTAATTTCCCCTCTAACCATAGCCCTTCAGATAGCGGTAGGCCTAGGACTATACTGTAGTTGTGGATCCCTCAATGTGATCATTCTAGCCACCAATGTTTTCAATCACTACAACAGGGGGTCAAGCACATTAGGGGCTATGGGGAACTTAGGGTGACTACACCCCATAGTGCAGTAAGGGTTGTGGGGGAATTATGCCTTGTAGCATGGCCACATGGCCATAGGGGCCATGAGGGGCGCTTAGCACCAAGGGCATGTTTTCTATGCTTCCCTCCTTTTTTGAATTTTTTCTTCCTATGGGAAATGACATGGTAAGGTATAGGCACAAGCAAGGATGCTATGGTAGGGTAGTAGGATGCAGGGTGTGTAGGTCATGATAGGTGGAGAGGATGCATAGGATGCAGTGGATGATGCTTTGGAATGATGCGACTATACCATTTGAAATCATCGGTGCAAGGTTGGAATGAAACAAACACAGGGAGATCCTTGGAAGAAATACAGAAGACCCTACCTTCCCTTGAGGACAAGCTAGAATGGACGAAGGTAGAGTGCCTTGAATGGTCCATGCATAGATCAAATGAGGACTTCCCCAATGTATGCACTTTGCAATGCATTAGGTTATATGTAAACAATGCACATTAAACGTAAACCATAACGTAAATAGGCACAAAAATGTAAACGGGAATGTAAACGTAAACTGGAAAAACAAAGAAAATTGCAATAAATCTGGGAAAAATGTAAAATTTTTTGTATTAAAAAATGATTACAGTGTGCACCAGTCAGAACGTAGTTGTGGATTGATCACAAGGTGGACGTTTAGCCTCAGTGGGTGATGACGGGTGTTGGAAGATGCAAGTTTTTGGGTTGCAGGAAAATGCAACATCCAAGTCTGATGCCCAGCATGTAGAGGTTAATGCCCAGATCTACTAAGTGTCCTAGATTTAGTTTTTTTTGTCTCCATTTGTAAAAATTGTCAACCTTGATCTAGTGAAAAATCAGGATTTTTATAAGATCTTGGAAGTTAGATTTGAATCTAGAAGGAGATGAGTGGTTGTGAGGTGAGATAAATTCAGATTGGGAGATAGGTGGTGCATTGACCGAGTGCAAGATACATTACAATTGTACAGTGTGTAGAGTACACATTGGCATATGAATGCCCAATGTATAGGCTTGGAACGCTCAGAAAAATTAAAATTTACAAAAGAATTTGTATGTTACAACAAGAATAATACCTCTGGCTTCTAGATCCATGCTCTGGCCTAATTTTTTTGGCCTCAACATCCCTTGAAATGCTCTAATGTGTGTTGGCATCTACGTACAACGTTCAGCATATGAGATTGGGTGTCAACCTCAGCGTACACCTAAACATCAACCTCAGCGTATAGGCTCAGAATCAACCTGAGTGTACAGGCTCAACATCAACCTTAGTGTATAAGCTCATCATCAACCTTAGCATATAAGCTCAGCATCAACCTTAGAATATAGGCTCAACATCAACCTCAGTTTATAGGCTCAGCATCAACCTCAACGTACAGGCTCAGCATCAACCTCAACGTACACCCTCAGCATCAACCTCAACGTACACCCTCAGCATCAACCTCATGAACTTCAATGTTGGATGTTTTACTCTATATTCTATTGCCTTTTCCTTGATTCCTGGGTGCTTTGTATCCTCCAGGGTGTTCGGATGCCGATTTTGACTCCATTTTGATGCAGGTTTGGGCCTGTTTTAGTGGTGTACGCTGAGCTATATGCTGGCCAGCGTACAGCAAGGTGTACCCAGCATATACATAAGAAAATGCATTATTTCAAGATCAAAACTTGATTTTTAGGTACTTTTGATTATGTTTCATAGTTTCCCTACCTCTAGGAGTTAATTTCAATTGAAAATCTTGCTCTTTGGTCCCTATTTTAGGCCATTTTTGGGGGTGTACGCTGGGCTGTACTCTGGCCAGCGTACAACAAGGTGTGCCCAGCATATACACTTGAAAATGCATCATTTAAAGGTTAACATTTGATTTTCAGGTGATTTTGATGATGCCCAATAGTTTTCCTACCTCTAGGAGTCAATTTTAGATAAAAATATTGCTCTTTGGTGCCTATTTTGGGCTTTTTTGGTAGTGTACGCTAGGTTGTACGCTGGCCAATGTACAACAAGGTGTGCCCAACGTATACACTTGAAAATGCATCATTTCAAGGTAAAAATTTGATTTTCAGATGCCTATCATGATGCTCAATAGTTTCCCTACCTGCAAGAGTCAATTTTAGGTGAAAATCTTGCTCTTCGGTGCCTATTTTGGTCCATTTTTACTGGTGTACGCTAGGCTGTACAAGCTGTGCCCAACGTATACACTTGAAAATGCATCATTTCAAGGTAAAAATCTGATTTTCAGATGCTTGTGATTATTTGCAATAGTTTCCCTATCCCTAGGAGTCAATTTTAGGTGAAAATTATGCTCTTTGGTGCCTGTTTTGGGCCGTTTTTGGTGGTGTACGCTGGCCAGCGTACAGCAAGGTGTGCCTACCGTATACACTTGGAAATGCATCATTTCAAGGTCAAAAGTTGATTTTTAGGTTCCTGTGATGATTCCCAATAGTTTCCCTACCTCTAGGATTTCATTTTAGGTGAAAATATGTCTCTTTGGTGCCTGTTTTGGGCCATTTTTGGTGGTGTACGCTGGCCAGCGTACAACAAGGTGTGCCCAACGTATACACTTGAAAATACATCATTTCAAGGTCAACATTTGATTTTCAAGTGCCTAGGATGATGCCCAATAGTTTCCCTACCTCTAGGAGTTAATTTTAGGTGAAAATCTTGTTCTTTGGTGCTTGTTTTGGGCCGTTTTTGGTGGTGTACGCTGGCCAGTGTACAACAAGGGGTGCCCAGTGTACACACATAAAAATGCATTATTTAGAGCCCAAAATTCGATTTTTAGGAGGCTGAGAGCCACTAGAGCCTTGGGGAAGGTCCTGGGGGGTCTAGACACTGAATTCTGGCATGTTGTGGCTCATTTTTTGGGGCCCGAAATTTGCTATACGCTGGCCTGTAAGCTGGCCAGCGTATAGCCTAGCGTGCAGAGTGTATACTTGGTAAATCCCAAGTATTTTGGATCCAAAACATGAAATTATTGATGTTGTATTCTTATATACTCACCTATTGGTCCCAGGGTACTCTTTCTTGTTCAATTATGCTCTGTTTGATGTTGTTTTTGAGGCTTTCAAGCTTGGTCATGCTGGGAACAAACATGACTCAGCTCAATTTCTATCTACAAGTGTTAGCCAAAATTTTTGTGGTGTTTCAGTGACATGTAAGGTATGGTTAGTGCAGTAGGTGTGGTAAGGTGCATTACAAAACTTCATTTCCAACAAGCCACAATTAGGACTATGCTCCCTATCTTGGAGGTACGATTGATCCCAAGTGTTTGGCAAAATGGCTACCTCAAAAGTTTGTTTTCTTTAGGAGAGCGTAATCATAGTGCCAATAGTTAGAAAAATTTTGCCTCCTTTCTAAACTATGTTGTCCATAGAGGTAGCCTAGAGTTAGAATTTTTTGCAATTTTAGGGACTATACTCTCCATTGCAATAGTCCAGAGTTAGAAAAAATTCAAAAATTTTGGACTATACTCTCCACTGAGGTGGTTCGGAGTTAGAAAAAATTTTGGACTACACTCTCCACTGAGGTGGTAGCAGTGGAGGTTGCCAATGCCATCATTGAGACATTGCTACTCAAGGCTAACCAAGACATCTTGAGGTTTATGTCTGATGAGCCTATTGCTAGTGGCGATGAGCTAGGTGGTTTGGGTAGAGGCCCTAGGAAGACTTGGTACCTATCCAGGATTTGGTGCATGATAGGGTTTAGTTGCTACAATTAGAGAAACACCCTCTTCGTTACTTTGTGAGTGCACACCCTATTCTAGGACACACCTAGAACTATCTACTGTGTTGAAGGGTAAGTGCTTTTATGGCTTTCATAGTGTTCTGTTTCTTGCTCATGCTATCTTGCTAATGGCTCATGCTTAATGCTAGATTAAAAGTTGATGAGAGGATCCTACATGATGAATTGGAAGCTTTGGCTTTGACTCGCACTACTCTAGAGTATTTTTCCTCTACTCTAAATTTTTGAGAAGTTGTGCTTGAGCAAGTGGGGTTTGATTTGGAGACCTACCCAGCCTAATGCCCAAGGACATATGAGTGGTGCAGGATCCATGATTAGCTAGATGAGGAGTGGGTTATTGGCATGATTAACATCAAGGAGATGTTTACATTACGACTTCTATCTTACACTTTATTTGTGCCACATATGTGTATATCATTTTAGCTCTTCTTCTTGCTCACATGTTGCTTGTTGGTTTGCCTTTTGAATGATGCTAATGTTTTTTTATATTTTTTTGTAGTTGCAATTGCTTTGGGCTAGGTGATGGTGGTCACCACAAGCTACATAGAGTCTACCTCATCATGAAATATGGCGATATATTGGGTGCATAGAATTGGTTGTACCACAAGGACTCAAACATGTTGACAAGTAGGCTCACACATGTAAGGCTGATGGATCTATTTTGGCCCTTATCCCTAGTATTTTAGTGGGTAAAATGGTCATCATTATTAACTCCTTTAGCAGTGACATCTGACAATTTGTCACCTGCATGTACAGTGTGATTGTAGTGTCAACCTTAGTGAGGCCTTATTTGCTGACCTCCTTGGACTTCCCACTAATGGCCCATTGATTATTGATAAGGTCAGCATGGAGGTAGATCACATAGGGAAGATCAAGGATTTGTTGGGGGCCACTCGATCTCATAAGGGAATACTAATTAGGAATGTCCTTGGGTTTGAGGTAAGAGAGCTCTACTGTCTTTTTCATGCATGTGCCTTTCCAAAGTTGCTCTCCCAAGGAAAGATCCTTGGGGTAGAGTAGGCACAAGTGATGAAAGAGGTGCTGTTGAAGGGCACAAGGTTCAACTAAGCTACCTATATTGTGACTATCTTGCATGTGGAGATCTCTAGGCTATGATTTAACATTTATGCAAGATCCCATGTTCACTTCAAATTCTTCATAGGATATCTACAAAGGTTTGTAGGGTTATTGGTTATGTGCGATGATGGGCGTTGGATGGTGCAGGACCATGATTAGCCCTCAAATCCATGGATCAAGCACCTATTTATGACCACATGGGGACTAGATGCCCCAAAGGATATTAATAAGTCATTATCAGTAATGACTAAAGGTCTCGTGGGGCGGGCATACTATTTATGTGATAGTATAAGCAAGGGTCCTCTGGTTGGCACTAGGTACATGGGTAAGGTAGATCACTATATTGTAAAGATAGTGGAACCATCCAAGGCAAACATTAAGAGGCCACATGCTATAGAGGAGGCTATGTAGCGATCAAAAATGTCGACGGCTGGAAATCATTGATGGGTCATCAGCCGCGGACAGTCTTAACCTCGTATCCGTGGGAGGGCCGTGCTAGACGGAACAGATATGGGGTGCCTTGAATGGTCTGGTCAATCAGATAGGGACTTAGTCAATGTTAATATAACCTTTTGCAACATGTGATTGAAAAATGGGAATGATAGTGTGAAGTAATGCTTAAATGTGAAAGAGACAGAAAACAGTGTAAAATGCAGTAATAAGTAGGAGACAAAGTAAAATGCAGTTACAAAAATGCACCACTTCAAAGCTACAACTTTGCTTTTTCAAGGTGGATACAATCAGTTGCACAATGCTGAGAAGTGCAAAAATCCTGAGAGTAACCAAGACGTGTAAAGTAAAATGGCTCTATGCTTAGGCGTGGTCTCTGGTGCTGACAATGCATAGTACTACCAAGGTGGTAGAAAAGAGTAAAATGAAATTCCAACTGAGAGTGCTAACTATTTATAGTGTTAAATAGAAAGCTTACAATTCTTGAGGTTACAGTGCTAGCCTTTTTTCTGGTTAGTCGACAAAATTGTTAGCCAATCCAATAGCTAAAGAAAAATTAGGCCAAATTTCCAAAAAGGATGAAGCCCTTTGAACGTTGCTCGTTGGGGTATTTATAGGACCAAGGGCATGTGAAAGGGGCGAGTTGGATGCCACGTGCCTTGGGCCCACGTTGACTTGTCTATGCTGCACATGCCTACATGACCATTGTAATTATGAGCTTGCCATGCCATAATTGTGAGCCTGTCATGCCGTAATTATGCTATTAGCATCTGGAGACGTGTGCCAATGGTGCAATTAGGTGAAATACATTGATGTCTCATAACCACCCATCATGCTTTTTTGTGCTTCGTAGCGTAGCATGTTTGGCATAGCGTAGCATCTTGTTACATGTTCCATTGACTATTTGTTGGATTTTTGCTACACTATGCTATGCTATGTAGCATAGCATAGTGTAGTAGTTGGCCTTAGTGATAAAAATTTTTTCAATCTACAAACTTTGTCTTTTGCACTATGAAACTTGCGAACTTGTTGATCCTGCCATTTGAGTTGCCTTCTGTCACTTCCGCAGAATTGCTATGCCTCATTGTGCCATGTAGCTTAGCGTAGTGTAGCAGCAGACATGGTTCATTGCTTTCTAATGGAAGGAGACATTACTGAAGGACTTGAAGTCGGGTGAGGGGACCAACCGTATAGCTTTTGCTACACTATGCTATGTTGCATAGCGTAGCGTAGCACTTTGCTTCCGCAAACATCTTCTGAAGCCTACTATGCTGCATGGCATAGCATAGCATAGCAAAACATTTTGACTTAGAAAACTTGTTGAAGCATTTTTTGCATTCTGAGCACCGCCAAAAATTCCACGAATTACTCTTAAGTGCACAGTCGACTGGGTGAACTACTCAGGTGGGCAGGCTGGAGAATTTGTTTAGCCTGTTGACACCTAGGGTCGAAAACTTGCTGAATTGCACAATCTAAAAATTAGACCATCCATCTCCTGAAGAACTACTGTGACACTGCACGGATTGCAAAGGCTTGGCAGAGCAAGCATGCCTTCAAATTTTGGGGTGTTTCATTGGCCCCTCTTTGTCAACGTTTGGAGGATGGGCTCGATAGACATTAATAAAGAGTAAGAAACACCATGGAAGACAAAACACTAACATTGTCATTCAGTGATCATCGAGACGTCACTTGTCTATGATTGAGAGTATTGCATTGGAAGGAAAAGGTGAAGTAGGGAGGAAGGAGGCTCAGGAGAAGAATAAAGATGAGGTTTAGTAGAGTTGTTTAGGAGAGTGCTCATGAGGGAGTCATTTGCATTTTCATCTTTACTTTTGCTTACCTTAGGATAGGTGTTCCTTCCCCAAGATGAGTTGTGTTACATCCGTGTAGGGTTTTAACCTGCATACAGATGCTTCCCATGCAGTGAGCTATGTTATGCACATCATGGAATTTGCACTCTAAAGTAGCCAAGCTAGTTGAGGCACTCACTTCATGATGCTATAGCATTTTCTGCTATGGTAAGATCTACCCTCGGCCAATGAGGGTGAAGGCCTTGCTAGTTGCAAACATTTTTGAAGCTTTTGAACATCATTGCTAGTGTATGATTTCCAACGTAGAAAGGCTAGTAGTGGCCTTGGCAGTGTCAATGTGGAGGAACTGGCCTTGAAGTAGCGAGGCTTCACTATGAGTGCACTAGAATCCCTACCAAGGACATGCATTTTTAGTTCAGCTATAGGATCAGCTACCACATAGCCAAACGCCATTGGCAGGGGGCTGGAGGATAACAATATTGTGGCTAGGCCACAATAGTGTTGAAAATCTAGTAGCAGGAACTAACCAAGGAACTACCATCAGGGTGATGGGTCATGGTGATGGTAGGTTCAGAGGGCCATTGTGATGTTGTATGACATCTCTAGAGGGTCAACACAATGCCAAGGGTGGTGGCATCACGTACATTCTAGATCATGTCCCCATTGCATCATGAATTGTGTTCTAGAGTTGTAACACCCCACCCCTGCATCAGCATTGCACATGCTCATTTGATGTGTACTCAGCACAGATGCATGCTAGGAATGTGACGTGAACCCAGTTTAAGGTCCTGGTAGACCATGTGCTAGGTTAGGGTCCTAGCGGATCGTTGTGCTGGTTTAAGGTCCCAACAGATCGTACGTGCTAGTTTAACATCATAGCAGATGTGCCATGCTAGTTTATAGTCATAGTAGACTAGCTGTGCCAATTTTACATCATAGTAGATGGTCGCCACCAGTCTAACGTTGTAGCAGATGCAGCTTATTGTTGCCAGTTTACCATCATAGTAGATGTTGCTTATTGCTACTAGTTTATCGTCATAGCGGACGCTGCTTGTTGCTACTAGTTTATTTTCATAGCAGATGCTGCTTATTGCTACCATGCTTTAGATGTAGTATTGCTAGAGGTACGAGTGATTCATTGGGTTGGCGAACTCATTGATGTCCATGTCTTCCAACTTGAAGGCTCCATTCCCGAAGGCTTTAGTGACCACGTAAGGGCCTTCCAAGTTGGCTGAGAAATTTTCTTATGTGCTCATGGATGGCCTTGAGGATGAGGTCTCCCTTCTATACTACTACTTGCTATGGTAGTGCTTTATGCGACTCAGCATCTGTGCGCGCTCCTCCTCTATTGAGTCGAGGTCAATGATCTACGACTTGTTGTTTTGGGCTTCACTCATGATGTTAGATAGGATCATCGAGAGTGATGATACCTGCAACTCAAGAGGAAACACAGCTTCAGATCCATAAACAAGGCTGTAAGGATTCTTACTTGTCATAGTTCTGCATGTCGTCCTATAGGCCCATAGAACGTAGAGGATTTGCTCATGCCACCGCCTCTTGCTATTGCTAAGTATCCACCTCAGCAAGTTGATGATGGACTTATTTGTAGCCTTCACCTATCCATTCACCTATGGGTAATATAGGGAGGAGAATGATTGCCTACTGCCTAGATTACTGTAGAAGGTTCGGGTTTTTGTACTACTAAACTATGGCCCATTTTCAGTCACAATAGTCATTGGAAGCCCAAATCTTGTTACAATGTTGTCTAGGATGAAGTGGCAAATTTGTTGAAATGTCATCTTCCTCAAGGGGATAGCTTCCACCCACTTAGTGATAATGAAACTATGACCTATAGAGGACTTAGGCGTGATAGGTCCTATGAGGTCTGGTCCTCATCGTTGGAAAGGCCATGTGATCTATGTTGGGTGTAGGTCCGTGGGTGAGACATGCATGAGATTTGTGCATCTTTGGCATGTGTCACACATCTTAACTTCATACGATAAAGATTAAAAATCTTGCTAGTTTAAGGTCATGGTGGACTGCCAAGGCATAAGAGTGTGAAGCTTATTAGAAAATGCAAAATCCTGACGTGAAAACATGACACTACTAGAAATTGCGAAATTGCTGATGCGAAAGTGTGAAACCAATAGTTTAACATCATTGTGGACTACGAACATATAACAGGTCGAAACTGCTAGTTTAAGGTCTTTTTGGACCGTTAAAGGTGCAACTATGCTAGGATTGCTAGTTTAAAGTCTTTTCAGACTGGTAACGCTACGATTGCTAGGGTTGATAGTTTAAGGTCTTTTCAAACCTATAACAAAAGAAAATATATTTTTTGTTTTTGGTGAAGAAAATAGTTGGCTTGAAGCGTGTCAAGGATTTAATGCCAACAGTGCTACAATGTGATGGTGAGCATGCTACGCTGTACGGTGCACTCTACATTAAACAGAGAGAGAGAATGGCAAGTTTCCCTTTCTTATCATTACGATCATAAATAGGGATTAAATCCTAGTAAACTTGTCATTCTTACCATAAGAGCATAGAGCCCATATTTGGAGCATAAAGTGATTTCAGAGTGTGGAGTGATTGTGCTAACAATGAGTAAGACGATTTTTTGCATAGCGGAGAGGGGAAGTTTGCAAGTAGGACGATGGCTCCTAAGAAGGAACATACTCATCTGGTGCTTGCAAAGGGCGAGGAGGTGAAGAAAACCCTAGGGTGCATGACAAAAGTGCACATCATGGCACGGGAGGACACGCCATTGACTCGGGAGGCTACTATGCTTCCTCTACTTTTTCACGATCCCGTTATCATTTTTTTCTGCTTTCATTGTGTATCCTAGTCTTATTCATCTGTGTTTTCTATCATCGCATTGTTTTGTCCTTTTCATCATCGTTGTTGCCATTTTAGCCGTGGCAAATGCATAAACGCTATGCCATCATGGCATGCAAGGTTACTTAAACCGCCACCACCGCGATCATCATAACCATGGGGGTTTGGACAATTTAAGTTACTTAGCTTTTGAATGGCATAGCATAGGACCCTTAGGAGGGCTGGGCCCTATGTGATGCAATAGTGCAACACGTGTTTTGTTAAGGCATATTGTTAATCATGCTGTTAGGGTTAATTTATTTGTTACTACACTAGGCTATTTCCACTATGCCATTACTTTCATGTTCTTGCTACGCTATGTATGGGAAGAGGGTTACGCTATGCTATATGCATGAACTGCTAGGTATTGCTATGTTGTGTGCATATTGCACTTAGACGTGATGATAAAGCTTGCTGGTTGTGTTGTGAAAGATGGAGCTAAGGCCAATTCTGATTATCTTAGAAATTGTAGGGATCCTGTGTTATGTAAGAAAACCTGTGGCCAATGCTCCTCCTCCCCATATACGTATGGGAGAGCGAGCGGTATGGTTCAGGAAAGGAGCATAGGAGTTCCTACAATACCTCCTCCAACACTTTAGTGTGATCATTTGGTCATACCTAGAGGAGGAAGAGGTGGTCATGATAATAGAAGCCATATTGCTTGGGGCATGCTGGGGCATCCTGAGGTTTCTAACAAATGGAGCAGTCTTTAGTAGGTAAGGAGAGGGATCTAGTCAATGCCCCATGGAGTTGAGGTGTTTAGCCTAGATCTAGGATATGCTTGAGTACAAATGCTACCATCCTTACAACACACTATTCGTCGCACATTATATGGTAACGTGCTTCCAAAACCCACTAGGAACTATCTACTGTGCTAGTGGGTGAGTTTTTTGTAACCTTTCTCCACTGTGTTGTGCGACGCTTTCCATATTAGCCAAATGCTAAAAATATGTTTTTGTTACCAGGTGCTACATCAACAAGGAAGGGGTTCATGATCGACCAGGTCTACTGACTATGGCATGGATAGCCCTGCAGGAGTTCTCTTCTACTGAGAACCTGTGTGTAGGTGTGATTGGTCAATGTAGGGATGAATACCACACCTACCCACACCTATACCCCATTCCCTATAGTTAGTGCAAGGATTCTGGTTGGTTGGATGAGGATTGGGCATCCCTCAGACCGATCACTGTTGAATAAGTTTTAGTTAGTCTTCTGCCATTCCCATTAGCGTACAAACCTAGTAGGCTAAACAGTAGTGTTTCATGCTTAAGTGTCTTTGTAGTCTTTGGATTTTCTACATTTTTATGCTAAACATTTCTTGAGAAAACTGTTGTAGGGGTGAAAAAGCCCCAGGAGGTGACAATGGTAACCACTGAGACATAAGGGGTAAATATCTACTTCAAGTATGAAGAAGTAGATACAAGCCAATGCTAGATAAATGGTGCAGCCTCGGACTCCTTGGTCTAGAATATCCAAAAGGCTAGGCTTATGGATCTATTCCTAGCTCCGAATCAAAATTTCCTACCACCGAGATGCTCTCCGTAGTTGACTCCTTCTCTCACAAGACGAGCCGCTTTTGTATGCGGATATAGGGTGTACGGGTGGTCATTGAAATCAATGACTAGCTATTTAGAGACCTCTTCGGTGTCCCTGCTGATGGCATCCTCATGGGGTCAAAGTCCAAGATGGAGATGACCCTTTAGAAGAAGGACATCCAAGAGTGGTTAGGGATTGCCAAGGAGTGAAAGGGGCTCCCTATGGTAAAGCTCAAAAAAGGACCTACCAAGGGGATTTATGCTATCCTCTGTGCTCAGGCATTCCCTTAGCTGCTCTCCCAAGGGAAGGTCATGGGGATCTAGCAAGCTTGGGTAATGCACAAATTCATGGAGGAGGGGGCTCACTAAAACTGGGCCAGGTTTTTATGTAAAGGCTTGTAGACTGAAATCTTGTGGCTCCATAAGAAAATGGAGTCTTATTCCAATATACATTATGCCTTTTACATAGCCTATCTAAAGTGTTTCATGGAGTTCCTAGTGGTTTAGGAGAATGAAGTTTGGGTCATGTGAAATCACAACCACATTTCTAGACCATGGATCTACCAGATCCTCTAGACCACCTAAGCCTAAGATCCCTCAAAAATAATTGGGGAGTCATTCTTTGTGATGACTAAGGATCGGGGTGGCCTGAAATGTTCGTGGCCAAGACAGCATAGGAGAGACGCCCCCCACCATAGATAATACCATGTTGTAGGGGAAACATCTCATAACGGAGACTGTGGCCAGTAAGTTGTAGCGGAAGAGGCCTCCTTCGACTAAGGAAACCCTTCATGTGGACGAAGAGAAGGGGCGAAGACTGTGGCTTAAACTACATAGGAAGCAACCCCCTATTGGTAAACGATTTCATTTAATGCCTACTTTGTTATTGTTCACTACACAATGCTACGCTAGGCAGCATAGCGTAGTGTAGCACCTGCCTTAAGCTAACTTGTCTTGAGCTAATGTAAACATGTTTCTTAATTACCAGAAGAAGAAGAGGAAGAAGAAGAAGATGATGAAGAGGTGTCGACCCTTAAGATAGGGGTGATGAGTAAAGACACAAAGGCCCCAGTCTCAGAGAGAAGGGCCCTGGTCAAAAGGAAAGGAGCTCCTGCCACTAAGGTAGGGGCTCTTGTTATTAGGGAGAATCTTCCTACTGATGAAGAGGAATCTCCCTTGAATAAAAAATACACTAGTATCCTAAAAGTAAAGGCACAAGTGCATGAAGAAGGGGTTTGTAGGGACCCAGTAGGAACCTCTGGCCAGGCTACCACCATCATTTTGCATCAGCAAGAAGCGAGACTGCAATTGGATGTTGGTGAGTTTGGCAATATTTCTGCCTTTCCATAGCTCATTTTAGTTGTCTCTGACATGTTTAGTTATGTGATAGGTGCCACTGTTGATGCTACAGGACCTCCTCCGATTCATGTTGAATCATGAGCTAAGGTCCCTGACAAGTTCACACTCATGCAGTGGATCGTTGACGACATGATCAACCACCTTCAACAAGTGGAACTTAAAGGGGTAAGGAGTAGTATTAGATGCTCTCATGTTGCTGGGCTAGAACTTCTCAAGTTTGTTACTTTTGCTATACTAATGCGACTAGTATGCTCTTTGTGTTATGGTAGCCTCTTGACTCAAATGGCACCCAACATGGCCTTTGAAAGTTGGTTTCGTGCCCACATTCCCATCTGAAGTGACTGAGGTGTTTCGTCACGTATATGACAAGGCTTGCAAATGCAATTTGCACTCGGCACGCTTCCTATGGGAGTATAAGCATGTCAATGAGGACCTATGGAAACAGGTCCAAAATGTTGAGCAAGAGAAGACCAACTTGAGCATTGAGGTGGAGGATCTCAAGTCGAGGAACGAATTCCTCATAGCCCATAACATAATAATGAGGACTAGTGCATGGCTGTGATAGATTATGCTAGATTTTGGATAGTCGCACATCAAAACATCAAAGCTACCCACAAAATAATAGAACAACGGATGCAAATGGACTTGTTAGCCTATAAGTGTCAGGATTTGAAAAATTTCAGTGCCAAGGTTTACAAATGGGGGAAGTTCCAAAAAAATCATAAACATATGTATAAATTGGAACATGCCAACTATCGTAAACTATACAAAGATGCTACTGTGGGGGAGTTTATGTATAAAGCATTCATAAATGCTATTGATGCTTCTGAGGCCTATGCCAAGTTCAAAGAGCAAGTGAAGGTTACAGAATCTCCTGACTGGAAAGTGGACCTCCCCATAGGAGAGACTGCAATTATCTCCTTTTCCCCGGGACCACCAAGGTGGATGATCGCCGAAAGGGAGAGAGCTGCTGTAGACACTGAACCAAGAAAAAGGCATTTGGTGGATATCACGGTAGAGGAGGTCTAGCATCACCTTAGGCTCGGTTTAGACTAGATACCCTTCGAGACAGACATGGGACCTTCTCAAGTTAGTTTCTTTTTGTTGTACTAATTCTTATGCTCTGATGTTACTTGCATGTGTTGCTTTAGCTAACTACTTCATTCCTACAATGTAGGCTCTAGATGAGAGCATAGGATCCACAGAGGAAGGGAATGAAGAATCAGCAGAGGACAATATAGAGGAAGGCAATGCAAAGGGAAATGAAGCAAAAGAGAATGGAAAAGATGACGCAGATAGGGACAACCCATGACAACATGGGATCTTTTTTTGAGATTTTTTTTGAAATTCTTTGTAAAATCTTGCAACATCATCTAAGAGACCAAAATTTTGAATAAAGGAATGAATTGATTCTCACGCTAACTTGTGCATTATGTACGTGTTGAATGTCATGCTAAACTTTTGCTCTTTCATGCTAGTTTTAGGCCGTCTAGGGCCATTGCTAGTTTTAGGCCATCTGGGGCCATTGCTAGTTTTAGGCCATTTCGGGCTGTTGTTAGTTTTAGGCCATTTCAGGCCTTTGCTAGTTTTAGGTCATTTTGGGCCTTTGTGTAAATGCACATTTCTAGTTTTAGCCCATTTCAGGCCATTGTGTAAATCCAAAAGGATGGTGTGTGGGCAAGAAACAGTTGAGTTGCTACGCTAGGCGTAGCTACTTCTTGACCCAATGTGGGTTGACCGAAACATAAGGCTGGAATGCTCTACCAAAGCCTTCATCTACATCATTGCCCCCCATTTGGAAGGGTAAGTTAGCCCATGCATTTTTTCTGGGAATCAGCTCGCTGAGCCGAGCCTTCTGCTAGATGGTTAATGTGAGCTGTGATAGGTGTTTCATTCTCAGAAGTTATAACCTCTGAGCCCTGTTCCATGCCTATGTTATGGATTTCTTGTGTTTCTACCTCATCACCATGGATCACCACCTCTCTAACTACGTAAGGCAGGTGGATCTCCTGGTGTATGGGTGAGGAGATAGCCCTAAGCTGCACTAACCATGACTTCCCAAGGATAAGGTTAAACCTAGGCATCTCCTTGACCATGATGAATGTTGTGTTTGTGGGGAACTGGTCCCTTGCTATACAGTCTATGTTGATTGTACCCTTCACCACAACCTGCACTCCATTGAACGACCTCAGGCATGACGTCGTTGTGGGTTTGATCTGGTCGACTGATGAGACGCCATATGCACTAGGCCGTGATATCGCGTACGCGATAT
>MNCI01007630.1:293063-310369 GCA_015680685.1 Gnetum montanum
GGCGATCCCAGTAACGATTAGCGTTTGGTAAGCTGCAGTTGCATAGTTCAGGGTGTGTCCGGCAAGTGGGAACGGATGCTGACGCTAGTTAAATTAGACTTAGATCTTAGTTAGAGTTAGTTTAGTTTTCTCAACCCTTCTCCTGGTAGCCTAGAAGATAAGCCGAAAAGACCAAAAAAATCACATACCTCAGACTTGCTTAACCATACACCATGACACTTACAAGCAAGCCTGGGAAGACAACGAACGATTAACCCCAAGTGTTTCTTGTGGCATTAAGGCATTTAGTCTGCGGAGTTCAACCGGATCACGCGTGTACGCTCGTTTCGTATGGTGGAGTGTAGGGGTACCTCGCCACTCATCATCGACCAAGCCTAACTTGTCCATAATAGGAAGGGGGATGATGTTCATGGAAGCCCCATCATCAATATGTATCCTTCGGATCCAGTGTTGGCCAAGCTGAATTATGATAAAGAGCGGTGTTGTAGTCACCTAACCCCTTTCAGTATCTTTCCTAATGGCATCGTTCCAGAAAGTTAGTTGAGGCGGTTTTGGCTCTATAGGTGTAGAGGGGAGCATGATCGAGTAGATCGCTTCCTCTTCCACTAGCATGTCTTCATTGGTCCGAATCACTGCCAACATATGGATCAGGGCCTCACAGTGTGGGATGGACATCATGATTAGGTCATAGAAGCTCAATGTAGTGTTTTTCTATTTTATATCTTACTTGCTCATTTTTCTCTTTGTTCATCCATCCTTCATGGGATGGGGGCCATTGAAGGAGTCAACAACCTGATGATAAATGGAGCAAAAGGCATTAATGGGTGGGGTAGCGCAGTTTTGCTAATAGGTGGCATGGAGATGGATGCTTGTGGAGGGACTCTCAGAAAGAACAGTTGTTGTGAGCTTCGGCCAGCTGCTGGTGGTACTAGTGCACTATGTTGAGGTACACAGACCACGAATGGCTGCTGGTGTGGCCTAGGATCACTATCAATACCGATGGCATTGATGATGTAACTGACATTGTTAGCATTGAGGGGGTTTGTGTAGACAAGCATAGATTGGTTCTCGGGGCATACTGGGTTGCTTTCATCCAACACAATTTTTCCCTGATCGATCAATCTCTAGATATCATCTTGCAATGCTAGACAAAAATTTGTGTTGTGACCACACTGTTGGTGATAGTCACAAAATCGATCTAGCTTGAAGCCTTTATGAACCGAAGGCTCATTAGGCAAGGCCAAAGCAGGGTTCCTAAGGAGCTTACATTAGCATTGTTGTCTCTTGATTCCTTTGTTCGACATCTACTTGTGTTGGATGTGCCCCACTACCAATAGATGCTTTAGAAGTTCTGAAGGCTTGAGAGGCAATGGGGTGTACCTTGAGTGATCTTTATGCCCAAAGTTTAGTTTGGGTTGTGCGGATGTCCCAGGTGCAAGTATGGTAGGTTACAGTGCATGGCCTTGTTTGGGCATGGGGTTAGCTATGGTTACGATTGGTTTCTTGTTGTTCTTATTACCATTGTTACTAGGTTTGGGCTTGGCCTTGGTTGCCACAATAGCCGCTGTGGTTGTCGAGGCCTTACCCTTGTCCTTCTTTGTGAAGGTGTTTTTATAGGCAATGTAGACCAGGTCTTTGCTTGCCTTGACTGCGTCCTATATACACTTAGTCTGAGCAAAGGCTTGGCTAAGAGTGCAAGGGGTGAGATAGTACAGTTTAGACTTGATGAAGTCATTCACTGCGCCCTTAACAATGGCTAGAAAGTGGGCCTTTGTGATGGGCTTGTAGATTTTGTTAAGGGTTGCGCTCCAACACTAAATGAACTTTTGGACTGGATCTAGCAGGTCTTGCCTCATGCTCATCAACTAATCCAGTGTGGGTTCTTGCTTCAATTTGTACTTGAAGCATGTCACGAACTAGGTTAGAAGCTCTTCCAAAGTTAAAATAGATAAGCGTGGTAGTGAATGGTACCAATCAAAGGCTTTCCCGGCTAGGGACATAGCAAAGACATGAATAATCATGTGCAGCCATTATTGCAATAGAAGGGATTTAGATCTAAAGATAACAAGATGTGCATTGGGATCTCCCTCCCCATTGTACTTCGTGAAGTGGGGAAGGGACATCCTTGGGGGTAGTGTCAGAGTAGGGATTGCAGGGTTGATGGGGTCATCTTAGTAAAAGTCTATGACTTGTACTGTGTTAGACCTAGTAACTTTGAGGCATTTTATATTCTCGGTGAGGATTTGGATAAGTTGGAATGCTTGGTCTAGACCCTGCGATGTTGTGAACGGATGGGGAACTACAGAGGCAGCTCCCACCTAAAACACCACAAAATTCTGAGCTTAGTACTTCTCCAACAAGAATCGAGCTAAGTCATGACATTTCCCAGCATGACTAAAGCTTGAGGGCCCCACAAACAACTTCAAGCAGAGTCAAACTTAATAGTTCCCTGGGACCCATAGAAGACCACAGCGACATCTGCTATCAAACATGGCAACTTCGGAGCTCAAGATACCTAGTCTTCACTAAGTATGCATTCTCAGCATATATGCCTAGCTTATATGCCCAAGTATTCCCTCATAGCGTATATGCCCAACGTACATGCACAGCGTACACGCCTCACATGTACACTCAGCATGTATGACTAATGTATACGCCTGGTGTGCAATCCTCGAAGATAGCATGGAAACAACACTTCAGAGCAACCATCCACACACACAAACATAGCGATCATCAGGTGTTGACATCATGCATTCTAGAGTTCATACGTTGAGCATGTACATCCTACATGCCCAGTGTATACGCCCAACGTGTACACCCAGCGTATACGCCCAACGTGTACACCCAACGTATACGCCCAGCATGTACAAAGTGTACAACTAGTGTATACCAATCAAAGCTCTCCAAGCACTGTGTCAGCTCAAGGTCAATCGAGCTCAACATCTACAGGTAGCATCTTCATGGCATTCGAATTCAAATCTAAAGGTTGAAAGAATTCTTTTTCTTTGATCAAGTCTGTACGCCGAGGTCATACGCCCAGCGTGTATATGCTGGCATACAACAATATATGCTAGCGTATAGTGGTATACGTTGGCGTGCAGCATGCTGTATACTTGTAAAATTTCATTCTTTCGCACCCAGTCAACGTGCCACATGTCACCCAACCCAAGAATGTAACACTCCACAACCAATCATCCCCTCTCAAAACCCGAGTTCCATGTCTAAACTTGTATAAAAATCCCAATTTTTCACTAGACTGGGGTTGGCAATTTTGAGCAAACCAGAGACAAAAAAGAGAACCAAAGACGTTGAGAAATCAGAGAGCAAAGTAGAGACCCTGTACGCTGGACCTTATCCCTACATGCTAAGCATACAGCCTTCATGTTGTGCCTATAGTTAAACCAGTACATAGTCATCCCTGCGGATCCACCGGGGCTTTTCGTTCACCTTGTGTCAAATTCACAACTGCATTAGACTAGTGCATTGTAACTTCCAGTCTCACAATAACATTATCACATCTATTTTTTCTAAGATTTGTTACAATTTCCTTTGGAAATTATTGCATGCTTATTACTTATTTCCCTGTACGTTTACACTCCTGTACGTCTACGCTCCTATACATTTATGCTCTGTATTACATTAGTTATGTTGTTTACGTATAACACAGCGTACAGTATATCGGTGTACGTTCAGGGAAATCCTTGCCTAATCTGCATGCAAACCATTCAAGGTACTCTACCTTTGTTAATTCCAACTTGCCCTCAAGCGAAGGTAGGGTCTTCTGTGCATGTCCAACAATCTCTAGGTTTCTGTTTCATTTCAGCTGGAGATCGACAATTTCGGATAGTACAAAAAATGGCGCTAGAAGGAGGGCCTGACACTGCTTAAAACATACTATGTTCTCATACCCCAATCTTCCGAGACTCAAACCGCATCGACACTAAACACAATTCTGAAATTCCCGGATCAACATCCCATTCTATAGAATTCCCAATGTCTAGGCTGCTGAGTATACGCCGACTCTGTCTACGCTGCCTAGTATACGCAATACGTTGTATATGTTATACGTTGTACGCTATAGACTCTGTCTACGCTGTACGCTGACTCTATCTACACTGTTCACTATACGTTGTACGCTGTACGCTGTACGTTGTACGTTGCAGACTCTATCTATGTTGTACGCTGACTTTGTCTAGGCTATTCAGTATACGTTGTACGCTGTACGCTGTAGACTCTATCTACGATGCTCGGTTTACGCTGTACACTACTCTACCTACATGTTTTAATGTATACATGTACACTGTCACTATACGCTGGTCGTTGAAGCTTATACGTTGAGATCCACTCTATACGTTGTACGCAGTGAACGTAGGTTTACGCCGTACTAGGTATACTAGTCTCATATCCCTTCCACTATGTTGTATTTACAACAATTCATCATGAACACTACGAACCCCAATGCTACAACCAAGCCAGTCACAAACATCGTAGGCACCATGGCTGTTCAACAACTCGTGGTACAACCCACTGTGGGGCCTCGTCGGTCTCTTAGATTGCAAGGGAGGAATCCATCGTTTAACATCATAACTTAGGAGCAATACAATTTCATATGCATGAAAATGCAAGCTGGCCTAGTCATGGATCAAACTGAAATGGAGGTTAAGAAACAATACGAACTCTTCCATAGGGTAGGACATGAGTTCATTCCTTTCTTGTATGATATCATCCCGCTCCCAGAGCATTATTCGAAGCTCATCTCACAACTCCTCCTACAAAGGAGTCAGTCTTTAGATCAGCCTGTGGTAAATCCTCAATTGGAAAAGGAGGATGACTTCGCAGCCCAATCTGAGCATGAAGATTCGTACCATACTCTTAGTCCACAAACCTATGCAAACCCATTGTTTCATCTAGCCACAGGGGAAATTACATCCCTTCAACCATTTAAATTCACCCAAGCACAAATACCTCAACAAGAATCATCCACACTTGTTTATATTCCTCCTATAACTGATCTGCAACTCAACGCACTTCCCCTTGCTATTCCCCCTATTGCATCAGTACCCCCATTCTTGCAAATACAACCTCCTCAAAATAATGTAGGAGCAACCTTCCCACCCTGAGTGATCAAGATGCTGCATGTGATACCAGCTTCTATGTCCACTCATTATATCCCCTGGATCTAGACCCAAGGAGCCCTTTTCACCACTATAACTCAACCAATTCAGAGTGCCCCTATGCAAAGCATGACTGGCCAATGGGTAGCGATTGGTGCTCAACCGCATCAATTCCTTCACTATAACATACCGCTTCACACAATTCTACCAGCTAACATCCCTCAAGGACAACCACAATAACAACAACCCCTTGCCTACAATGTGCTGCCCCTAGTACCACCCACCACAAATATTCCGCAAACGCAGCCTCCAACTACACAACTTTCTTGCTTCCAGCCCACTATCCAACAATCTAACCTGTATACTGTACAACATCCTCAACCTACTACCTCGCCTAGTGCCCAAGACTGGCTAATGCTAAAAAGCTAATGCATGAGCTAAGAGATGAGGTCAAATGCCTCAAGACAGCTGCCGATGGAGAGCTCAAGGTAGTGGACTTCTATCACGATGACCCCATCAGCTCTTCATTTCCGCCTCTAACATTACCCAAGGGTGTATCTTTACCCACGCTAACTAAATTCAATGGGGAGACAGACCCCAATGCTCACCTCATAACATTTAGACTAGAGTGCACGCTACTTTAGGCATGGCCACATGCCATACTACGAGTGTTCCCCATGTCCCTCGCTGGGAGAGCACTTGATTGTTATCAAGCCTTGCCACGAAACTCAATATCTTCTCTGGATGATTTGTTACACCACTTCGTCACTAGGTTCAAGTATAAATTGAAGCTTGAAGCAACACTTGATAGCCTCATACAAGTCAAGAAAGCATCCCTTGAACCTGTCCAAAAATTCATCCAATGGTGGAGTGCTGCTCTTAATGAACTCCACGAGCCGATCCCAGAGATGTATCTCCTCACCATCCTAAAACGGGCTGTCAACGATTTTGTCAAATCCAAACTATATTATGTCAATGCATGCACTCTGAGTCAAGCGTTTGTATAGATCAAGAACATAGAGGAGGTAGTACAAAATAGCCATGATCCTGCATATTCAGCCTTTAAGAATCAACATAGTAAGAAAGATAAAGAAAAGGCTAAAACAAGTATAGCAGCAGTAGCGGAAACACAATAAGTGAATGTGGGACAACAAAGTAAACCACCCGTTGCCACTACTAATTATGCAAAACCCGCTCCTGCAACGACACCCAAAGCATCTGCACCATAAAATCCAACATCGGGTCGTATGAGAAACTTCGAGAGAAAGGACCCCTCTCAATATACGCCATTGCCCATGAAGCCATCGCAACTATTTGACCAACTCTTGAAAGCTGGATTGATGAAACATAAATAGTTGTCCCCTGTAGCAATCCAAAGGCATGATCAGTTTTGTCAATTGGTTCAAAACCCAAGCCTGGCAATGCTAGATGAGCCCCCGTGCCAAAAGGCTTCAGAATGGACCGTTTTTGCAATTATCATCAACCTAATGGGCATGGCACCGATTATTGTTTCACCCTAAAACAAGATATCCAACGAATGATCGACGGAGGTCAAATCACTTTCGATGAAGCCAACCCGGTCCAACCACAAAACCAGACCATGGGTGTATATAAAGGTCCTCTAAATGCTAAAGAAGCACCTTATGTAATTAACATCATTTACTTTGATAACGAACTGGAAATACCTAGCATTAACACCATACATTCCGATCATGAGCAAGTACCTAAGAAACCATTTGTAGTGCATATTCCCCCCACTATACAAACATCTATGCCTCAACCATCATACTCCCCACAGAAACCTTATGTTGTCCGAATACCCCCCGTCATAGCAACTTCTATCACACCAACACACGAAAAATCATATGTGGTGCACATACCTCCCGCCACTACTACCGCAAACACTCAAACACCTCCTATTCAGCCCACTCCCTATGTAGTCAGAGTGTCACCTGCGGTCGCAATAGTGGAGGTACAACCTCCAACTAGGCCAACTCCATATGTCGTTAGGACACCTGAACGTCCTGGTGACCACCAGTCCTCCACTTCGCAAACATAGAATAAATCGATCCCCTATGTCATCAAAATGCCTAGCCAGCCTGACACTCAACCGCATGCAACCTTCCAACCGCAAGCCTGCCCTACTCCATACGTAGTACAATTTCCAAAGCAACCTGAGGTTCCGAAACCAACTATACCCCCACACCACACATCAGAACGCCTAGCAGATAGGCTTACACGTGAACGCTTGGAGAAGGAGTGTCAACAGCTAGCCGTAGGACCTCCTAAACCTACCCTACTAAATGCAATACCCATGACACCACATTACGATAAACCAAACACAGGCTATGAGGGTGAATCATCCGAAAAACATGATATGCCCAAATCAACGATTCCGGGTAAAAATGACAAACCAACTATGCATGAAATAAAACTATTGGGCCCGATGGACCAAATCACTGCTGACAAACATACGCCCAAAAGTAGCGATCTAGCAATAGCTATAACACAGGTCACACAGGATCTTAAACAAAAAAACACTTCGCTGAGCTTATATGACCTAGTGTTAACATCTCAAACCCATCACGAACCTCTAGTGTGCATGTTGACATCCATCCTAGTAACTGAAGACTTGCCTCGAAATGAACCTTTAATTCATGTGGTAATGTACTCGCCTCAAGGGTCAACTCCTAAGCCATTAAGTTTCCATAATAACAACATCAAAGTGGATGAGAAAATGGGAGAGGTAACAACTGCGCCTATGTTCATAACAATATGAATAAATCAATTCAAGATACATAGGGTCCATGTAGATGATGGAGTCGCTACAAATGTAGTACCCTATCTCATTGTCAAACAATTGGGGCTTACGGAGCTAATTAGACCAACCGCCACCACGTGTTTGAAATTGTTCAGGGGATTGCACGTGATATTCAAAGGCACTGTGACTTTAGACTTTATAGCAAGGGATCAATTCCCCACATCTGTCGACTTTGTGGTAATCGATGAAATGCCAGGGTTCAACCTAATATTGGGAAGGCCTTGGTTAGCCCAACTGAAAGTGGTCTCTTCCCCCATACACCAAGAAATTCACCTACATTTTGAAGTTGGTGAAATCATTATACATGAGGAGGCTACTACACCTACCATCTCATCGTATACAGATACAGACCAAGGCTCAGAGGTTAAGCTGAAAGAGCCTAAACAAGATGATGCAGATGAACAACAAAGATGTACGCAACCAATAGGCGATAATCTCTTAGACATAAAGGAAAATTTACCCAACATAGAAATACTCAGGCCTAAAACTATACATATACAGCCTCACTTAGGAAATACAACTGACACAGAAACCACAATACATGTAGAAGTGCTGGAAAGCACCAACGCGGGAACTATTCCATTAGACGTCCCTTGGGCTGAATTACCATTCAACGTGATCAGCGAAGGAGACGTTGAATATAGAATCATACCCGTTAACGCTACCCTTAACTTTAAAATGAGAAAAATCAAAAAATTACTAAACCGATAAACGACATTAAAGTCTAGAACGATGTTAAACTATCATGTCTGCAACGACATAAAACTAGCCATGATCAGAAATGGTCGGTCTACCAAGAAATCAACCCTTGTCACTTGAAACTTCCCTTGTTTACACATGGCCCGAAATGGCCTTAAACTAATGCATGTGGCCTGAAATGGCCTTAAACTAGTACGAGTGGCCCGAAATGGCCTTAAACTAGATCATATACCTACACTTTGTTTTTCTCCCAAGTTCCAGTTCATTATTCGAATTTACGCTTGCATTGTCGTGTTGTCAATAATAATCTTCAAAATTATCCTTTGCTTATAATTACATTCCTACTTATAATTACATCCGTGTACTACACTTAAAATACAAAAACAAACCAAAACATTTTACATTGTCATGTCGTGTTTACATTTAAACTCAAAATCCACAACAAAAAAATATGTAGAAATATATATATACATGTAGTGATATACAGTTAGACAAGTACAAGATTTAACTGATTCTATTCATCCATGCAATACAACTCAAATCATTCAATTTACCATTCACATAAAAATGTGAGCAAGGATAATTTCACACCAAAAAAAAACTAAACATCAGGGACAGGAGGGTCATCCCCTTTAGACCCGTCGGCATCATGGGTCCCTACTCCACTAGGGCCAGCTTATTGAACATCGTCGTCGCCTCGACCCTATAAAATAGAAAAGAAACAATCAACACAAGAACAAAAGAGAAAACTCCCAAACATTACTCAAAGAACAAATTTCATGGCAACAAAATGCTTACCGTAGGAGAGCCCCCTAAACCGAATTCCAGTCAACAGAGAATTTCCTCCTCTGAGATGCTAGCCCAGTCAGTCCCATCAAGGCCTAGGTCGACGTTTGCCAAGGCTTTCCCCTTGTCAACCGTCAAGCAGGTAGGACGTTTCAAGGGGAATTCACTCATAGAGACCTCCCCAGAAGCGTTCGTAATTACCCTCATGGGCGATTCCATCTCGACAGTTGTATTCTTAGCAAAGCTATCAAATGCAAAACGTAAACCCAGACCCTCTACGAACATTTCAAGATGACATTTTTCTATGGATACTTCCTTCAATGATTTCTTATAATGATGCTTGTGGTTCTTCTCTTCTTGACCCCACTTACATATCTTGTAAGCAAAAGCCTTCCAATCCTGGCACTTGAGGTTCAGTAGATCTACCTGGGCCTTACGCTCTACTAGTTTCTGAGTTAGTGATGCATGGCGATTTAGCAGGTTCCAATATCTAGTATAAGTGATCTCAGAAGTTCTCCATGAACAATCACCTATTAGTCTAGCCAAGGTGAACTCATACCGAGCCTTAAGATCATCATGTTCAACTGATAACTCAGAAACCTGTTTTTCCTTTGCCTGGATTTGCAGCCATAACTATTCAATGAAACTCCTACAGGTCCAAAGCGATTTGGCGTTATGCATAAGACCTTCTGCCACCTCGTCATAGACCAGCCTTGGTATCCGCTCAACTTCTGGTAGTAGTGTAGGCAAGATTTCAATACTAATGGTCTAAGATGGATCCCACTTTAGCTTCGCTCCTACACAAACAAAAGGAATAGGCGTTAGGTCTTAGATGGTAAAAAAGAGTTTAAAATTTGTAGACTGCAAAAAGCATGAGACATCTATACCTATTTCAGGGTGGGCTTGCTAAATACGTTCGACCATCTTGTCGATGATACTGGTCATGAAATCCATTTTACTTGGCATCTTGGTCCAAGTAAATGGTCTATGAGTACGAGGTGGACTAGCCTCATGGGGCATTTCAAGGGGAGCCACTTTCATAGGCACTTCCAACCGCATCGTAGGAATTGTCCTACCTTCTTCTGGAAGGGATAAAAACATAAAAGTAAAAAATCATAGAAACAATGATTCACAAAGCAACGTGATAAAACAAAAAGAAATATACCGTGTTCTCTATCCCCTTCCAGGTTTGGAGGGTCACCAAGGTCCAATCTTCCCTTAAGAAAGCTACTGAACATCTCATCAACATCACCCTGGTCATCGACCAGTTCTGTCTCTGTGGTATCTTCCTCTAGCTCTTCAGTCCCTTCCACCTGATCTTTGCCGACCTTTTCCTCCTCAATTATTAAGTCCGTTGTAGCTTCCTCCTCCTCGATAATGGTCTCTAACTCCTATCTCCTCACTTCCCGAATCAAGTCTGAAGGCATTAGTTTCATGTAAGCCATCAAAACAAAAAATATGAATAAGATGAAAAGGAAAATACAATAAGTGCGCCAAGCTTACTTACTTCGAACAAGAATTTTAAAATGTATTTGGTTCACCCTTGGCTCTTCCATAGTTGAGGCCACCTCTTTAGGGCGTTCGTGCTTCGGGATCTTCGATTTGGCTTTCTTGATGGTCTCCTTGATGACCCGTTCAGCCCTCTTTGCAGTGTAGGGCACATTATCTAGTTCCAACCCCACGCTGTCACGTGTATGGATTGAAGTACTAGATGGCCCCTCTGTCATGATGGACACAGATTCATCAATCCCTTCTGGGGCATCTTAGGACTGAGCTATCTCGAACAAATGGTTAATCCACGGGCAAGATAACTAAGTACGATCCCGTAGGACATATTTATTATCAACACGAACCATTAAAAACTTAGCCAAGCAACATAGATAACCTATGAAGAATGCGAATGTAAAATGGAATTGCGCCTCAACGTTTAAATGCAATCGCACTATCTCCCTATGGAAACTCAACAAAAATTCAGCCCAATTATAATGCATCCCCGTTTCCAAAATGGTTCTCATGATGTGCACAGCTTCCACCCCAAGAATCCTCACTTGGAACAGAGATTTAGGAAACACCCATGCCCTAAATAGGGGATACAATTCATTAACTTCCACCATATTTGACATCCCCTGCATAGGGAATCCCTTGGAACCCTTGACAATACCCAACCAATCTTCTAGCTCATGCACCACATGGAGCTCTTTCTGCGCCCTGTCCAAAACCACATTCATGCCATCTGCCAGTACACTGAAGAGGTCTGAAAAGAACTCGATTGACAGATGAAAAACTATTTTGACACCCTTAATACAGGTGCTATAGTAGGTGATGGACTTGTCGAATGAATCAACAATTTCGATCATTTCAGCTATGGACACATCAGGGCTCAGGGTTGTAAATAACCCCATGAGGTCGACATCATCCAAACAACGGACAATAGACGACAAGGCATTGGTGCACAACCATCGCTGTGCCTTGCTGATCTCCCCAAACTTCATCGATAGGGTACTCTCAATTCTCCCTATCACAATAGGGTCTCCACCAGGGGGGGACGTTAACTATAAACACAATTTAAAACCATAACATCAGTATGACCACCAGCAGTCAAACAAAAACACTAAGGCTTCTAGTAAATATTGTCACTTACCTTCATTTGTGGGCTTCAAGGTGCTAGAACCCAAGTCAGCATCATGAGGGAAAACTGGTTCATTGCGTGACCAATCTCCATGCAACCACCCACGAGCCATGCATTGTGCAAACTCTCTGGAAAATCGTTTATGGAAATGAACAATGTCACCCTTGGTCTGAGCTAATATAGCTCCGTGAAGGGTGGGATCCGCCATAAAGGTCTCTAGAGCAGTATGAGCTAGTGCAAGCCCATCATCATTGATGCATATTCCATCTTTATCAACCTGGGGCTTGCCACAGAATGGTCATCAGAACAGGAACAAACACTAAACGACAAAAATAGAAATGACAAACTAAATGACCTTACCTCTCTACCATGTAAACCATGCTAGGAGGGTTCTGAAATAATGTGTGCACACGCGCAGCCAAAAACAAAGTGTTATTGAGATTGTTAGACCCTCATGGAAATAAGTTCCACATGCGTAATAATGGATGAGTGGATCTGGGCCCTCCAGAGGGAGCTTCCTCAATCACAAGAGGCCCCTCATCAATGTCCACCATGAAAACCACAATGCCATTTGATGATCCTGGTAGCATTGCTTCAAGCATGCTCCGTGCCAGTTGTTCACTTAGGTGTGACCATACCACTACCTTGAATCTGTCTAGGATGAAAGCAAGGAATTCACAGGTCCCTTCCCTAAACCATACCCCATTGTTATCAATGGTCAGATCAGGGGGCAGGGTCATTGGTATCAAGGGGCCCAAACCATGCCAGTACCCCAACTAGCTCAACCACTAGGAGGAAAGGCTCAAGATCCCTGCAAATAACCAGAGTGCCATGATAAATCAACTATACACCAAAATGAAATAGAGAAATGAAATTCCAAGTTGAAGGCCAATACTTCTAAAAAATCAAAAAATTGTTTACACTCGGCGTATACGCTGTCAAAAAAATGTTTACAATCGGCGTATATGCTGTCAAAAAACTATTTACACTCAACGTATTCGTAGTCAAAAAACTATTTACACTGGGCCTACACACTGTCAAAAAATTATTTACACTTGGTGTACATGCTCCAAAAATTGTTTACGCCCAGCGTACAGACCCTGTACGCTGCGACAACCATTTATGCCCAGCGTGCAGACCCTGTACACTACAAAAACTATTTACACTCAGCGTGCAAAAATTGCACGCTGCCAAAACCATTTAAGCCCAATGTGCAGACCCTGTACGCTGTGAAAACTATTTACTCTTAGCATACAGACTTTGCACGTTGCCAAAACCATCTACGCCCAGCGTACAGACCCTGTACGTTGCGAAGCCCGTCTATGCTCAGCGTACAAATCTTGTACGCTATGAGAACTATCTACGCTTAGTAAACAAGCCCTTTATGATACGAATCTGCGCTCAGCGTATAGGCCCTTTACGCTGTGAATCTACACACACCGTACAGGCCCTTTACGCTGCGAATCTACGCCAGCGTACAGACCCTGTACGCTGCCAAGATTGTCTACGCTAGATAACAAGTACAAATAAAAATAATTAATACAGGTAAGATTAGAGCCTACCTATGTGCAGATCCAGGCCATGATGGAATCCTTCACCTAGGCAAACACTGCAACATGGCCTCACTTTCCTCTGTGAAAGTCAAGTTGGGCCCCTTCCTCCCCTTGCCTTCTACCTCCTTGCCCTTGCCCATTCCAGCATCCTTTATGCTGAAACTGACAAGTTTACACTAGGGTTTGAGCTTCCACGCTTACGCTCGGGTTTCAGCCTCTATGCTCACGCTTACACTGGGGTTTCAGCCTCTACGCTCACGCTGGGGTTTGGTGCTTTACGCTTACGTTGTGCCTTAGGTTTATGCTCACCCTCTGGTTTGCTTCAAGTTTACAGTGCCTCTGACAATTGACAACCTTACGCTATATATATGGCCGAGACGACCCCGACACCACCGTCGCCGCCTTTGATTTTTTTCTTAATATTTTTAATATTTTATTAATTTTAATTAAAAATTATTTAAATTACAAAGCATGAGGAATATGTAAAACAAAATGACAAGATAACAAACACTACCACATACCGTATTCCGTAGTAAACCAACTTTGGATGCCCACACTAAACTTTTTGGCGCAAACTCTCCGATGTAAATTATATGGCAACTAGGCATTGGAAAATCACACATATGGCCTGGTAAGGCCTTCAACTGCCCCATATGGCCCGGTAAGGGCTTAAACTGCCCCATATGACCTGATAAGGCCTTAAACTACCCTATACGGCCCGGTAAGGCCTTAAACTACCACACGTGGCCTGGTAAGGCCTTAAATTGCCACATGCATCCTGGTATGACGATAAACCACCACCGTACATGTACACATGATTTACATTTCCAAGGAACATGTAAAAACACCTACTAGCTCACTCTGCCCTCTGTTTATTAGTAGGAGCAAGCCCGATGGATTGTTAGCGTTTATCCACACCATTGATCATCAATGGACCATACGAAAAGATCACAAGAGAAATCGACATAAATCCCATCAGCTTAGGTACATCAACAGATGACACAGTCATAGCCTCAACACAACAAATGCTAGACAGCTACAAAGGTATGACAAAATTGAAACACCACAAAAATCTTTGAGTTTAGCATCTGTCTGACAAGAAGCAAATCCCCATGACCCACAGGTGGGTTTGGTTACATTTGAAGTCACGTAGGGCAATCTTGAAAATCGTAACATCTGGTTCTAAATGTTGTGCCAGCGTATACGCCCCAGCGTATATGCCCCAGCGTATATGCCCAGCTTTAAACCGGGGTGCGCTAGCGTTTACGCCCAGCGTGTACGCCTAGCTCTCCAGCGTATACGCCTGGCGTCTACGCCCAGCGTGTATGCCTAGCTCTCCAGCATACACGGCCAGGTACGGCAGATGCACATGCTCGACAACCAGATCTCCAATGGCAACGTGAAGATTACACTGAAGAGCAAGAATTGAAGCAAGTGGACATCCTTCGGTGTATACGCCGGGCGTATACGCCCCAGCGTATACGCCAGCATCTATCCGTCTATGCCCAGCGTATACGCCTGACGTACATGCCCAGTGTATACGCTAGCCTATTGTAATGTATACGTCCAGCGTATACCATGTTTCTAAATTGTAACGGCTGGTCTATACGCCACGTGTCTCCCCGTCCGATTTTCCCGGTAACCCTACCCCTATAAATAGCCCAGTTTTCCGCATTTACCAGGTCCACAAAAAAATTTACCAGAGCAGACCCAGAGAAATTACGCTGCAGAAACCCCCTTACGCTTACGCTTACGTTGGAAGTCCTGTACACTGAGCACAGCCCGCGCTCCGCCTACCGTGTCAGCCGGCTGCATCCCTCCGTCCATCGGGGCTTTACGTCTGCCTTGTGTCCCTACACAACTGCGTTAGAACGGTGCACAACATTTTAACTCTATAATCCACTGTTCATGCTTGTTGCAAGTTCTTTTATAGTTTTACGTCAATTTGGCCCACGCTTCGTTTACGCCTGCTTACATTTACGCTCCGTCTGCGTCTGCGTACGTCCACTGTTTACTCCGTTCACATCTATTTACGCCCTTTGTATTTGTTTAAGCTGTTTACGTTGTTAATGCATGTATACGCTTACGTTGAGCTATCTCTATTTACGCTATTCACACTCGATGTTGTTTACACCCCTCTACGCTTACGCTGTCAGTGCCTGTTTTGCCGTTTGCGCCCTGTTTACACATAACCCAGTGTATAACACTTCGGTGGCGCTCGGGGAAGTCCTTGTTTGATCCGCGTGCAGACCATTCAAGGCACTCTGCTTTCGTCCACTCCAGCTCGCCCTCAAGCGGAGGCAGGGTCGACTTTGCTTGTCCGCTGATCTTTCGGTGCCCGTAACGTTCCAACCTCGCACCGATGATTTCGGTCAGCACAGTTTTTGGCGCTAGAAGGAGGCCCCTTCACGTCTACACTCATCAGCGTCTTCGCTGCCCTGTTCAAATCTGACTCGGTGTTTACGCTGTCGATTCTTCATCGTCTGCACACAAACCCTAGCATATACGCTACATGCTTACGCCAGCGTTTATGCTGCAGGCAAACCCTAGTGTATACGCTACACGCTTACGCCAGCGTTTACGCTGCAGACAAACCCTAGCGTATACGCTACACGCTTACGCCAGCGTTTACACTGCACACAAACCCTAGCGTATACGCTACACGCTTACGCCAACGTTTACACTGCAGACAAACCCTAGCGTATACGCTACACGCTTACGCCAGCATTTATGCCGGATACTTAGCCTGTGGATTCGTCTACGCCATCGCATACACCGTTATCCACATCAATTTCGCACACTCAAACCGTCTATAATCATGAATCCCATCAACATCACCGCTGCTACTACCCGGAACGTTAACATCTCAGACACAACGGCTGCCCAGCAATCCACCACACAACATATGGGAGGGCAATCCACAATGGGGCCCCGTCGGTCATTGAGGTTGCAAGGGAGAGACCCTATCGCTAACATCATAAGCCAGGACGAGTATAACTTCATTTGCATTAAGATGCAAGCTGGCCTGGCAATAGACCGGGCTGAAATGGAAGTAAAAAGGAAATTTGAGATCTTTTACAGAGGGGGGTATGAATTCATCCCTTCCCCGTATGACGTAATCTCCATTCCCGAGCAATTCTTGGAGCTCTTTACGCAGCTCCTTCTGCACAGGAGCCAATCGCTAGACCAAGTTACGGTAGAACCACAACGGGATGAAGAGGACGAGTTCACTGCGCAATCTGAGCATGAAGACTCCTATCATACTCTTAGTCCACATAACCACATGAACTCCATCTTTAACCCAGATGCAGGGGAAACCATACCCCTCCAACCCATTAACTCTGCCCACGCCCAAGCATCATCACAAGGGATATCCGTGTTAGCCCAGGTCCCTTCCCAGGGCAACCCTTTTACAGCTACGGGTCCATCCTCACAAGCACCACCCCCTCACAGTAACGCGATGGTGACGTTCCAATCCCAAGCGGTAAGAATGCCGCACATTATACCCGTGTCCACATCTGCCCACTACATCCCGCATGTCCAAACGCAAACATCCCCTTTCATTGCCGCAACCTAACAAGGAGCCTCCTCGTACAACATGGACGGACAATGGCCAATGATGGGTACCACGTCGCAGTAGATTCCCCACCACTATATACCACCCCACACGTTTCCACCAGCTCATGCACCTCAGGCACAGCCAC
>MNCI01007630.1:321124-376889 GCA_015680685.1 Gnetum montanum
AGGTGTGCAACTTCATCCTCGAAAATATTATAACCCGTTTTGGCATTCCCATGACAATCATCACTGACAACGGGCCACAATTTAGTAGTGCCGAGACCAATACGTTTTGCGATAGTCTAGGGATCAAACACTCATTTTCATCCCCTTACTATCCTTAGAGCAACGGACAGGCAGAATCAACAAATAAGACAATCATCACAGTATTCAGAAAGATGCTTGCCCAGAGCAAACGAAGATGGCATGAACAACTAGTGTATGCGTTATGGGCATACCGTACCACACACCGGACCTTGACAGGTAAAACTCCATATAGTCTTATTTACGGTTCAGAACTGTTTTACCTTTAGAATTGCAGGTACCATCTTTAAGGATCACACTTTCTGGACTCCTCGATGACGAGCAAAAAAATGATTTACGCATCATTGACCTGGACTCAGTGGAGGAGGAACACGTGTGTGCACTCGATTAGATCGAATGGTACTAGAAGAAACAACGACAACGACATCGACATGACATTCATAAGTGTCCCATCAAAGAAGGAGGAGACCTCGTACTTAAAGCTGTTCGGGAACATTCAGATAAATTCTCAGTCAACTGGGAAGGGCCTTATCTAGTCATCAAAACATTCGACAATGGGGCATTCAAACTAGTTGACATGGACGGAAAAGAATTTGCAAACCCAACTAATCACTTATTCCTAAAACCGTTCTACACATGAATTCGAACTCAGGTACGCACTAGTCCTGGAATCACGACTATAAACTGATACCACAGACTAGTCCTGGAATCATGACTATAATCTGATACCACAGATTAGTCCAGGGTTATGACTATAAACTAACACCATGGAGTCTGCTAAGACTATAAACTAGCTCGCCTCTTCATGGTCCGCTAAGACTCAAAACTGGCAACGCAATGTCTGCCACGACGCTAAACAGGCAATGTCCGATGGGTTACGACACAAAACTAACCCATGATAGTCTGCTAAGACTATAAACTGGCGCATTCATCTTCGACTCCTCATCCCACATCCATATTCATTCATCAGAATCATTGCATCCCTCATCAGCATTGCCGACATTCACATTCCATGCTCAGAATCGCCCCAACATTTTTGATCACCTGCAGCTGTTTGAATCTAAACTCATTAATCCACTCATGGTTTTCTTGTCTCTTTGGAGTTGTGTTTGCAGGATGACGGTCAGAAGTTCTCGTACGAGAGTGCGTTTCATCACAGGTAGCAAGATGAGGCAATGTCCATTTGTCCACCTGGTAAGACTAAATCGAACCGTTAACCCGCACATTCCCATTCCCCGAAAACCCACTATCTGTCTACCAAACTATTGCACACTGCGAAACGTTACAGTAGTTACAACACATAGAACACAATATTCGAGCATGAGTACAAGGACAAAGTTCTTTCAAAAAAAAAAAACTCATGTCAAAAACAATCAAGAGACATCCATTCGCATGGCTTTGGCTCTTCGCTAACAGTTTCCCCAAAGAAGGGAGCTGTTCTTCCAAAGAATGCAAAACATCACCTCGTGGCTTTGGTTGTGACAACTGTTTCTCCTGAAAAATCACCAAGAGCACTGTTCCACCAAAGGACGCACATCACATGCTTGAGTTCCAAGTTTGCCGAAAGATGGCTATCGACAAGGACCGGCATGCCGCGCACCTGAGCAACCCATTTTCCCTAGCTTGATCCCTCTGGCAGCGATCCCCACGATCCCTTTCCCCCTGATAGTTGCCCATCTCGCCCTTTCAATACCACTCACCACTGAACATGGTACGATGATATCTGATCCAATGGCAAAGGAAAGAGCTTTTGTCAAGTCGCCTGTGGTGTTTTGCGCTTCTTTGTCGACGCTTCTCGGGTTGATTCCTCCAAGCGTCAACAAAGAGGGGCCAATGAAACACCACAAAAATCTTTGAGTTTAGCATCTTTCTGACAAGAAGCAGATCCCCATGACCCACAGGTGGCTTCGATTACATTTGAAGTCACACAGGGCAATCTTGAAAATCGTAACATCTGGTTCTAAATGTTGTGCCAGCGTATACGCCCCAGTGTATACGCCCAGCTTTAAACCGGGGTGCGCTAGCATTTACGCCCGGCGTCTACACCTGGCGTCTACGCCCAGCGTGTACGCCTAGCTCTCCAGCGTATACGCCCGGCGTCTACGCCCAGCGTGTACGCCTAGCTCTCCAGCGACGCCCAGGTACGGCAGATGCACATGCTCGACGACCAAATCTCCAATGGCAACGTGAAGATTACACCGAAGAGCAAGGATTGAAGCAAGTGGACATCCTTCGGCGTATACGCCCAACATTCACCAGCGTATACGCCCCAGTGTATACGCCAGCATCTATCCGTCTATGCCCAGCGTATACGCCCGGCGTACACGCCCAGCGTATACTCTGGCCTGTTGTAACGTATACGCCCAGCGTATACCATGTTTCTAAATTGTAACGCCCGGTCTATACGCCACGTGTCTCCCCGGCCGATTTTCCCAGTAACCCTACCCCTATAAATAGCCTAGTTTTCCGCATTTACCAGGTCCGCAAAAAAATTTACTAGAGCAGACCTAGAGCAATTACGCTGCAGAAACCCCCTTACGCTTACGCTTACGGTGGAAGTCCTGTACGCTGAGCATAGCCCGCGCTCCGCCTACCGTGTTAGGCGGCTGCATCCCTCCATCCATTGGGGCTTTACGTCTACCTTGTGTCCCTACACAACTGCGTTAGACCGGTGCACAACATTTTAACTCTATAATCCACTATTCATGCTTGTTGCAAGTTCTTTTATAGTTTTACGTTAATTTGGCCCACGCTTCGTTTACGCCTGCTTACGTTTAAGCTCCGTCTGTGTCTACGTACGCCCACTGTTTACGCCGTTCACATCTATTTATGCCCTTTGTATTTGTTTACACTATTTACGCTGTTAACGCTTGTATATGCTTACGCTGAGCTATCTCTATTTACGCTGTTCACAATCGACGTTGTTTACACCCCTCTACGCTTACGCTGTCAGCGCCTGTTTCGTCGTTTGCGCCCTATTTACACATAACCCAGCGTATAACACATCGGTGGCACTTAGGGAAGTCCTTGTTTGATCCGCATGTGGACCATTCAAGGCACTTTGCCTTCGTCCACTCTAGCTCGCCCTCAAGCAGAGGCAGGGTCGACTTTGCTTGTCCGCTGATCTTTCGGTGCCCGTAACGTTCCAGCCTCGCACCGACGATTTCAGTCAACACAAAAATCCCTCGACATAGAAGTTGATAGCATCACTGAAGACCCGTTAACTAAAACCCCCATCGCTATGCCTAATGGTGAAATCAAGATATTAAAATTAAGTACACTATTGCAACCTCAACTGGCCAAAGACATAGAGGATGTGCTTCGAGACAACATAAAAGCATTCGCTTGGTCTTACACTGACATGCCTAGGTTAGACCCTCAAATCATCTAGCACAATATTATCCTTGATCCAAAATTAAGGCCAATAAAACAAAAGGCACAGAAGGTCAAGCCTGAGGTAGCGTTGGCAGTTCGCAATGAGATCACCAAACTTTATCAGGCAGGTTTCATTCACGTTGTCGACTACGCCGATTGGGTATCCAACATGGTCATTGTCCCAAAAAATAACGGAAGCATTCACCTATGCATTGACTTCTGGGATCTCAACGTTGCAACCATAAAAGATGATTTCCCCCTACCCAGCATCAATCAACTTGTTGACTCAACCGCTGGGCACGCCTTGTTATCTTTTATGGATGGCTTCTCAGGATATAACCAGATACGCATTAACCCAGAGCATCAGCTCTGGAAAACCTTTATGACATCATGGGGTACCTTTTGGTATACAATGATGCCCTTCAGTCTCAAGAATGCTGGTGCCACATATCAAAGGGCAATGACATTTATTTTTACCGATTACATGCTGCACTCGCTCAATGACTATGTGGATGATATCGTGGTTAAATCAAAGACATCAGAACAACACATACAAGATCTAACTTGGTACTAAAGCATTGTTTAAAATATGAGCTTAGACTTAACCCAAAGAAATGTGTTTTCGGAGTCAAAATAGGCAAAATGCTTGGATTCATAGCCTCGAAAGTAGGGATACGAGTAGACCTCGATAAAGTTAAGGCCATAACAAAATTAAAACCACCTAGCAACCTTACCAAGCTCCGAGGTCTACAAGGTAGATTACAGTTCATCAGGCATTTCATAGAAAAACTAATGGACAAGTTGAAACCTATGAACCCATTTTTACATAAGAACATCCATTTTGAATGGACTCCACAATTCCAGGAAGCATTTGACAATATTAAAATAGCACTTGTTCAACTGCCCATAGTTTATCCACCTCAAAATGATAAACCATTTTACATCTACCTTGCCACTTCAGACTCGTCAATCGCATCCATGCTTTGCCAGAAACAAGATGATGGAACCAAAGTCCCTATCTGTTACTTAAGCCATGCATTAGTAGCCCATGAGAAGAAGTATAATGAGGTGGAGAGGTCATCTTTAGCCTTGGTATTTTCCTTAAAGAAATGGTGACATTACCTCTTCCATAACCAAGTCAATATAATCGGCAAGGATAATGTGCTCAGAGGCATCACAAGAAACATTTACGAGTCAAGTAGAATAGCCCATTGGAAAGCCATGATAGCTGAGTTTAACCTACACTACATAGTACAATCATCAGTTAAGGGTCAAGCCATAACGAATCAAATGACTGCATCACCAACGCATGATCAAGCAACGATAGAGCCAGAGTTCCCTGATGAAAATGTGAGTGCAATAGACATAGTACCCGATGACTACGATGCCACTTTGAACTTTGATGAAGCATCCACCTCTCGAGGGAGAAGTGCTACCACCATCATCACCTATCCCTCCGGGGAGATCCGACCCTTTTGATATCGTTTCAACTTTCACTGTACCAACAACATAGCAAAGTACGAAGGTCTCCTTAGAGGTCACATGGTAGCACTAGCTTCAGACATCACACAACTTGTGGTCAAGGGAGACTCACAACTAGTTTTGAACCAAGCCACATATATTTATACATGCAAAGTGCAACATTTACAACCATACTGTGATTTAGCCAAACACTTAATGAGGCAATTTGAACACATGGACATGCAATATGTCTCCAGAAACAACAATACCATTGTAGATGCATTGACCATGCTTGCGCTAAACATATCACCTGACATGTTCCATATGTTTCCAAGCTCCATAATCAGTTGTGCTAAACCCATAACCGGTACTCTTGATACATTAACAATTGCATCTGTTAGTACAACACACTTGATAGAATGGTATGACGACATAAAGAGTACCTTCTACATGGTGAAACACCGCAACATCTGATGAATGCATAAAAATATGCGGTATGAAAGCATTCTTGGCAATATGCACTGGTAGGGGACACACTGTGTCGTCGATCCTACGAAGGCATACTGCTAACATGCATTAGTAGCACTGATGCCCAAACCATCGTTGAGCAAGTACATGACGGACTATGTGGAGGACACATAGCACCTAAGGCAATGGCAACAAAAATAAGAAGCTTAGGCTATTATTGGCCACATATGGAGTATGACTATCTCTCCAAGGCTAAAACATGCAGTGTCTGTCAAAGACATAGTAATCTGATCCATGTCCCACCAAATGAGTTGCATACAGCGCAAATCACATGGCCCTTCCAAAAGTGTGGGTTGGACCTTATTAGACCAATAACACCCTCATCTTCTGTAGGGCATAGCTTCATCATAACCACGATAGAGTATTTCATGAAGTGGGTAGAAGCTGTGCCCCTTCAAAAAATCACATCTAAACATGTATGCAACTTCATTCTTGAAAATATTGTGATCCATTTCGGCATCCCCATGACCATCATCACTAATAACGGGCCACAATTCATCATTGCCAAAACCAAAAATTTCTATGAAAGCCTGGGGATCAAAAACTCATTTTCATCCCCTTACTACCCTCAGAGCAATGGGCAAGTAGAGGCCACAAATAAAACCATCATTACAGTACTTAAAAATATGCTTACCCAAAGCAAGAAAAGATGGCATGAGTAGCTGGTATACGCACTGTGGGCTTATCGTACTACACATCGTACTTCCATTGGTAAAATTCCATATAGTCTTGTTTATGATTCAGAAGCTATTTTACCATTGGAATTATAGGTATCATCTTTAAGGATCACTCTCTTCGAACTCCTCGACGATGGGCAAAATAATGATCTACACATTATTAACTTGGACTCGGTGGAGGAGGAACGTATACATGCCCTTGATCAGATTGAATAGTATCAAAAATGACAACAACAACGCCATCGGTATGATGTTCATAAGCGCCCTATCAAGGAAGGTGACCTTGTTCTCAAAGCTATTCAGGAACACCCAGATAAATTCTCAGCCAACTGGGAAGGGCCCTACTTGGTAACCAAAGCGTACGACAACGGAGCATTCAAATTAGTTGACATGGAAGGGAAACAGCTTGCAAATCCAACCAATCACTTGTTCTTGAAACCATTCCATGTTTGAGCATGAACTCAAGTACGCGCTCATCCTGGCATGATGATGGTAAACTGATACCACAGCTCGTCCTGGCATCATGACGGTAAACTGATATCATATCTTGTCCTGGCATCACGACGGTAAACTGATACCATAGCTCATCCTGGCATCATGACAGTAAACTAATACCATAGCTTGTCCTAGCATCATGATGGTAAACTGATACCATAGCTCATCCTAGCATCATGACGGTAAATTGATACCACAACTCGTCCTAGCATCATGATGGTAAACTAATACCACAGCTCGTCCTGGCATCACGATGGTAAACTAATACCACAGCTCGTTCTGCCATCATGATGGTAAACTGATACCACAGCTCGTCCTGGCATCAAGATGGTAAACTGATACCATAGAATGTCTACAATGACAATAAACTAGCACCCGTCTAGTACAATAGTCACATTCACCAGAGTCCATTAAGATTAGAAACTTGTTTACCTCTTCACGGTCCGCCAAGACTAGAAACTGGCAATGTACCGTCCACCACGACGCTAAACAGGAAATGTCCAATGGGTCATGACATAAAACTAACCCATGATAGTCAGCTACGACTATAAACTAGCAATGTCATCTCTGGTTCCTCGATCTGTGGCTACATTCAAACTTCACTAGAACTGCTGCATCACTCGCCATCAGCCGATCCTAACAACATTGCTACCATTCATATACAGTGTCTGAAATCCCATTCGGTGCCTTCGTTTCATCAGTAGCTATTTAAGTCTAAACTTGCTTACGTACTCATGGTTTTCTTGTCTTCTTGGAGTTTTTTTTGCAAGATGACACTTAGAGATGTTCGTACAAGAATGCACTTTGTCATAAGCAACAAGGTGAGATGTTGTTCACAGCACACGTGAGAAGACTAATCAAGCCATTCACTAGTACATCTCCCATTTCATATCCCACCTATCTCTCAACATCTTATACTTGGTTACATCCCGAACATACCCAGTACAGCCTGAAACATCGAACATATTGTTGCATACTACGCCACTCTTAAGCGGTTGCAACCCACAACATGGCATTTGAGCATGTGCATAAGATAAAAAAAAACCAAAAAGTATTCCTTCCCACATAAACCCTTGATGGGATGGCAGTTGCCTCAAAAGCAAACGCTCATGTCTAAAACAATTAAGTAACATCCCGTTGCATGGCTTTGGCTCTGCGCCAACAGGTTCCTCCTAAATACTAAATAAGGACCCTGTTCCTCCAAAGAATGCAACACATCATCATGTGGCTTTGGTTTTTCCAACAAGTCCTCTTGAACACTAAGCAAGGGTCTTGTACTGCCAAAGGACGTACACATCATGTTTTGATCCCAAGAAGATAAGCATGATCCGCACACATACCCAGACATCCTCTTCATCATTCCACGAGCCCTTGATTGATTACCAATCCCTACAGTTCCCATTTCCCTATCAAATACAAATTTCACTTCCCCAATCCTATGTACTACTGAACACGGTATGATGACACCTAGCCAGGTGGCACAGGACAATGTCTCTATCCAGTTGCTTGTGGTGTTTTGCACTTCTTTGTCGATGCTTCTAGATTCGATTCCTCCAAGCATAAATAAAGAGGGGCCAATGAAACACCAAAAAATTCTGAGCTTAGTACTTCTCCAATAAGAATCGAGCTAAGTCATGACATTTCCCAGCATGACTAAAGCTTGAGGGCCCCACAGATAGCTTCAAGCAAAGTCGGACTCAATAGTTTCATGGGATCCACAGATGACCATGGCGACATCTGCTATTAAACATGGCAACTTCAAAGCTCAAGATACTTAGTCTTCACTAAGTATGCATTCTCAGCGTATACGCCCAAGTATGCATTCACAGCGTACACGCCTCACATGTACGCTCAACATGTATGACTAATATATACGCTCGACGTGCAATCCCCGAAGACAGCATGGAAATAGAACTTTAGAGCAACCATCCACACACATGAATAGATCGATCACCAGGTGTTAACATCATGCATTCTAGAGTTTATACGCTAAGCATGTACATCATACACACCCAGCGTGTATGTCCGGCGTATATGCCCAGCATGTACAAAGTGTACAACTAGTGTATACCAATCAAATCTCTCTAAGCGCCATGTCAAATCAAGGTCAACCAAGCTGAACATCTATAGGCAGCATCTTCATGGCATCCAAATTCAAATTTGAAGGCCGAAAGACTTCTTTTTCTTTGATCAAGTTTGTACGCCGAGGTCATACGCCCAGCATGTATACGCTGGCGTCCAGCATGTATACACTAGTGTACAACAATATACGTTGGCGTATAGTGGTATACGCTGGCATGAAACATGCTGTATATTTGTAAAATTTCATTCTTTTGCACCCGGTCAATGTGCCACATGTCACCTGACCCGAGAATCTACCACTCCACAGCCAATCATCCCCTCTCAAAACTCACGTTCCACGTCTAAACAATTTTGCAAACAAGAAAAAGTGAAGAGATTGGAAAGCTAAATAGCTTTGCGTACGAGAAGAGCAAGAAATTGGAAAGTAATAAAAAAGAAGGCTTTATGTCTTGTCGGGTTCCCGAGAAACCATCTAAGTGACCGATCTATACCACATGATGCGTAAACAACCACAGGAGGGTATCATGTTTACGCTATTGGACGATAGCATACAGAGCACATGCAAGAATACTGTAAAATAGGCAAGTCAACTGGCGATTGGAGGCTTTATATCTTATAGGGTTCCCAAGGAACTGTCAAGGTGATTGATCTGCACCGCATGACATGTAAACAACCACAAATGGGTGTCATTTTTACGCTAATGCGTATTAGGATGCAGAAAGCGTACAGGACTACCATGACACATGGAAAGGGCACTAAAAGATCCTCCTTCTAGTGCTAGAAAAACTGTAGCAACCAAAAACTTCAGTGGCTAGAAATCGTTGGCGGGTCATCATCTATGGACAGTCTTAACCCCATATCTATGAGAGGCCCATGCTAGATGGAATGGATACTGGGTAGCTTGAACAGTCTAGTCGATCAAACATGGACTTAGTTGGTGTTAATATAATCTTTTGCAACATGTGATTTGAAAACGAGAATGATAGCATGAAGTAATGCTTAAATGTAAAAGAGATAAAAAATAGTGTAAAATGTGGTAAAAGCTACAACTTCGCTCTGTCAATGTGGATACAATCGGTTGCATAGCGCTGAGAAGTGTAGAAATCCTAAGAGTAACCAAGACGTGTAGAGAAAAATGGCTATATGCTTAGGTGTGGACTCTGAGTCTGACAATGCATAGTACTATCAAGGTGGTAGAAAAGAGCAGAATGAAATGCCAATTGAAAGTGTTGATTGTTTATACTTTCAAATAGAAAACTTACAGTGCTCGAGGTTAAAGTGCTAGAATTTTTGCTTGTTAGCCAACAAAATTGTTAGCCGATCCAATTGCTAATGGAAAATCGGGTCGAATTTCCAAAAATGAGGAAGCCCTTTGAATGTTTCTCATTGAGGTATTTATAGAACCAAGGGCACATGAAAGGGGAAGTTTGGATGCCACGTGCCTTGGGCCCATATTGACTTTTTTGCACTGCATGTGCCTACATGATCATTGGACATGCATGACGGTTGTAATTATGAGCCTACCATGCTGTAATTGCGATCCTGCCAAGCTGTAATTATGTTGTCAGTGTCTGGAGACATGTGCCAATGGTGCAATTAGGTGAAGTGCATTGATTTCGCACAACCTCCTGTCATGCTTTTCTATGCTTCATAGTGTAGCATGTTCGACATAGCATAGCATCTTGTTACGTATTTCACTAACTGTTTGTTGCATATTTGCTACGATATGCTACGCTATGTAGCATAGAAGCTAGCCTTAGTTACAAAAAATTTTCCAATCTATAAACTTTGCCTTTTGCATTGCGAAACTTGCGAACTTGCTGATCCTGCCCTTTGAGTTACCTTCTTTCACTTCTGCAGAATTGCTACACCTTGCTGCGCCATGTAGCTAAGTGTAGCATAGAAGTAGACATGGTCCATCACTTTTTCATGGAAGGAAAAATTACTAAAGGACTTGAAGTTAGGCAAGGGGACGGACTGTATAAATTTTGCTACACTGTGCTATGTTGCATAGCATAGCGTAGCACTTCGCTTCTGCAAACGTCTTTTGAAGCCTACTACGCTGCGTGGTGTAGCGAAATGTATTGACTTAGAAAACTTGCTGAAGTATTTTGTGTGCTCTGAGCACCACCAAAAATTCCACACATTGCTCTTAAGTGCATGGTTGGCTAGGTGAACTACTCAAGTGGGCAAGTTGAAGAATTTGTTTAGCCTATTGACACCTGGGGCCGAAAACTTGCCGAATTGGATAGTGTAAAAATCAAACCATCCATCTCCTGAAGAACTACTGTGACATTGTGCGAATTGCAAAGGCCTAGCAGAGAAAGCATGCCTTTGAATTTTTGGGTTTTTCAGGCTACACCTAAGGCTAGGAGGCCAAGCAACAAGAAGATCCACATCAAGTTTCAAAGCTTGCATGTAGAGGCTTTAGGTTAGTATGCATAACTTATTAGATGCATTTGTATTTTTGTATGTTTATATTTTTTTGCTTTTATCTATGCTATGATATTAACTAGTACTAATGTGCTATATATATGTGTTAATTGTAGAGACTAGAGATAGGGTTGTTGGAGTAGTAGTAGAGGTGGTAGTAGAAGGAGCACCTCCTCAAGTTGAGGGGGAGGCTCATGGAGATGAGCTACCTAGTGTAGCAGAGACCCTCCAACAGTTGGAGGAGGGATTGCTCCACCTTGATGGGGGTGATTTTGATTGCCTAATAGGTAAGTAATTTAGATTTTCATATGTTATTTCCCTTTTTCTCTAGCATCTTTGGCTATTTTATTATATGCTAACTGCACTATGTTGTTATAGCCTCAAATGTGCCTACTAGTGATTTCATGTCTACCAAGTGCATGGAGCTATGGGTAGACATGCTTGACAAATTTACCTTTATGGAGGACATTATGGAGAACATGGTGTACCATTTACAATAGATAGATCTCAAGCTCAGTATATTTGTTATGTTACTTCACCAATCAAAAGCTTAGTTCATGGCTAAGGTTGATTAGCTTGTTGCATTCTAATAGGTTCTAAGCTTCAATGGGATTTGAGTAAGGTGGAAAAGGTGGATTTCCTTTCTAACCTCCCTCGTAAGGTGGATCAAATGTCTTGTCACATGTACAAGACCATGAGTAAGTGCATACTTTCCTACATGAAAGCATTGTGGATCTGTAGATGCTCAGATGAGCACCTATGGAAATGCATGCATGAGCTCCATGAAAGAGTGACCAACCAAGATATGAAGATCATGGATCTTCAACGCTTTCTAGCTACTACATCATAGGGGGATAGCACCTAGAGGACATCTAAGATAGAATATGCTTATTATTGGTCAGCTCTTAGAGTTTGGAGGTAATTGAGTAGTGGTTCTAGATGGTCATACTCACCTAGAAGAACTAGGACTGAAAGAATTAGAGAACTAAGGTGTACTAGTGGGGATATACTTAGAAGAGCCACAAGAATTAATAAAAGTGTGAGCATGATGTGTACCTTTGGTGGTACAAGGAGAAGTCTATCAAATGCCATTGCCTCAAGATGTTTCTTGAAATGATTAATAGAAGGTAGGCTTATGAGTTGTTTACTTGGCATATAGTGGTGAGTGGCTCTCTTGAGAGGTAGATTGTCACTACCTCAGGAGAGGCTTCTTTTACTACCTTTTGCATGAAGCCATCCACATGGGCTACTTTAGACAAATGCAAGACCTTTGCAAGGATTGACTTTGGCCAAGAGTACTAGATGCAACTTTCAAAGGCTGAAATCCTCCAATGCTTGGATGATGGCCTTGAAAAGTTACCTCCAGATGATACCAATGTAAGACCCTCTTAGGTTAGTTTTTTTTTTTTTTTTACATTTTTATGTTTTAGTGTTACTTTGTATAGTACAGGTTTTCTTTACTAATTTCTCATTTTGTTGTGATTGTGGTAGTAGGTACCAGGAGATGTTGCAGGATCTAGTGGTATAGTGGGGGAAGAAGGACCGCTGCTGTCACCTAGTACCACCAATTGAGGATGTTCTAATGTGGCCCTACTATTGGACATTTTTGCATTTTTTTTGTATGTTTTGCTACTCATGCAACTCATGCAATATACTATTATTCATGTGATAATTAATGCATGTGTTCACTATATGTCTAATGTGTAGTAAGAAAACTTTTTATTTATGTTTTATTATGTGCTTAATATGCTTTTAGTATGATGGACTAACAAGCTAAGTTGGGATTATGCAGTGATAATGTAACTAGGCCATTATGATCCCCATGTTAGTTTTAGGCCATAGCGAGAGGGTCAATGCTAGTTTAAGGTCATTTTGGGCCACGTTGATGCAATGAACGACACTAGTTTAAAGTCATTTTGAGCTGTGATGATATTTTTAGGTCATTCTAGGCTAAGCAGTAGTTTAAGGCCATTCTAGGGCACTACGAGAGGATTAAAAGTGTTGCTAGTTTTAGGCCGTAGCGGCCTATGCAATGCTAGTTTAAGGCCATGGTGGATGGTGTAGTCTTAGTTTTAGGCAATGGTGGACCATGTAGTGCTATTTCTCTTTTTGTGATTTTGGGTTTTTCTAATTTTTACTCATTTTTATATTTTTCTTGTGTAAGTTAATAACTGCTAATGGGTAAACTAAATGACGTAAGCTAAGGAGAATGCATAAACAAAGAAAATAAATGTGTAAATAAAGTAGATAATGCATAATCTAAGTAATAAAGCTAAATATAAATGCCTAGATAAATGCAATGTGAACAAAAAATGAAATGCATGGCTAAATGTACAAGCAAAGAACAAGTAGGAACCTAGTGCATGTTAGACTAAGGGGATGCTTTAGTCTTACAGTTTCTTCCTAACCTGGAGTGGATTAGCTGTTGTGTAGGGCCTAGATGGAATTATGCGGTATTATCCTTCACCTTTGTCTACTATGTCAAAGGGAACTACTGCCCATAAATCATCCTTTGGGAGGTCATTAGCTTCTTTTTCTTGTTTGGGTGGGTTAGCCTTGTGTTTCACTATTGTCTTTCACTGTGGATGCATCATTAGGTAACTCAACCTCTAACCCTTTCTATGTGTCAATCTTGTTAATGGCCAAAGGGGCTACATTGTCACTATGGATAATGACCTCATCACCTTCGTATGGAAGGTGGATTTCCTGGTGGATGGGGAAGAAGACGACCTATATTGGGCCAACCAAGCCCTACTCAGGATTAGATTAAAGATTGGCATTTCCTTTACAATGATGAACTCAATAGTAGTGGGGAATTCTTCCCCTACCAGGAAGGCTATCATGATGGTCCCTCTAAGAACAATGCATGACTCATTGAAGGACTTTAAGCATGTTGTTTTTTTGGGCTTGCTCTACTCAGTGAGGCCTATTTTGTCAATGATAGTGTATGGGATGATGTTTGTTGCTACCGTATTGTCAATGTGCATCCTGAGGATCTTGCATTGCCCAACATGTATTATGATGAACATGAGCACTATGATGACCTAACCCTTCTTAGGGTCAACCTTGATTACCTCTTCATGAAATGCTAGGGGTGTTGAGCTCAATTCTTGTGATGCAGGAGGCAAAATCACAACATGGATGGAATGTTCATCTACTAGGATGTCCTCTGTGATAGGAATGGAGGTCAACATTTGGACCAGTGCCTCGTAGTGAGTAGATGAGGTCATAATTAGGTCATACAGGCTTAGCATTATGTTTTTCTACTTTGAGGCTTGCTTCAATTGGGCTAATGCATCTAGGAATTTCTTGCTAGTATCTATCATTTTGTTGGCCTTGACCTCCTACATGTGACTCAAAAGTTAAATCTCTTGTGGAGGGGACCTAAGATTTTCTTGCTTAGCCTATTTGGAAGCCTCAGTGCTCATTTGTGTCTTGTTGGTAGTGGCCTCTTCAGTTGATTTGGCCATGGGGGCTATGGAAAAGGGTTCCAACTATAGTCAACCTAGCACCTTTTGCTCCTAATTTTGTCTAATCATATTATCAGCTAGATGCTCATTAGGCCTCCTAGGTTGTCACCTAGATAGTTTGGTAGTGTTGCCTATAGGATTCACTCTTGGATGAGAAGGGGTTGATGGATTATCCACCATCGAACCTCATGTAGTGAGGGGTTATCATGTTGAGGCACCCTTATAATAAAGGGTGGCTAAAACATTGCTACCATGACATGTTGGGGAGCCTTGACCATGAAGGGTGTTGTGCGTACCTGAGTTGGCACTTTGATGATAAAAGGAGGCCTCAAAATCATGGAGGCCAAGGGGGCCCCTACGTTGCACTAGGTCTAGGTTACCATCAATGCTAATAGCATTGATGATGTATCCTACATTATTTTCATTTAGAGGATCCTTGCATACCCTCATGGATTGGTTTTCAAGCCTCACTAGGTTGGTAGCATCAAGCACCAACATGTCTCTATTTAAGCACTCATTGTAGATCATTATCCAAGGCCATGAAAAAGTTAGTGTTATGGCTAGGCAACTGATGGAAGTGGCAAACTTTATCTAGTGTAAAGTGCTTAGGGACTAGCTTAGGGACTAGAGGCTCATTCGGGATTGTAGCCAAGAGATTGCTTAGGAGCTTGCAGTATTTGTCATATCTTTTACGAGCATCCTTATACATCTACTGATACTAGATGCATTCAGCTTTGAGCAATTGGTCCAGGAGTACCAATGGTTTAAGTGGCAATAGGATGTACTTTAAGTGATCCTTGCACTAGAAGTTGGGCATTAAAGCTACTTGCATTATGGCTACTAATGATGTAGGCTTGTTCATTGTTGTGATGCTAGGGTTGATAATATTGTTATTGGCTGGAGCCTTGGGTGACTTGGTTGTTGGCTTTGGATTAGCAGCTTTGGCCTCATTGGCCATAGTTGCCATAGTTGTATTTTTCTTGCCCTTGTTCTTATCTTTCTTCATGTATAATTTTTTTATAGTGCATGTAGGATAGGTCCTTGTTGGCTTCCACCATGTCCTATATGCTTTTTTTGTGTGCAAATGCTTGGATTAAGGACTACAAGGCTAGATAGTACAATTTTGACTTAATAAAGTCATTAACTACACTGTTGAAGATGGTCAAAAGGTGTGCTTTAGATCGGCTCATAGATTTTATTCAATGAAGTACTCCATCATTGGATAAATTTTTGCATAGGCTCTAGATGGCCTTAATTAATTTACATGAGCTGGTCAAGGGTGGTTTTGAGCTTCAAGTTATACTTGAAATGTGTGACAAATTGACTTAGCAGATCCTTCAAAGAGGAGATTGAGGCCTTGGGTAATGCCTGGTACCAATCTAGTGTCTTTCCAATGAGCAACATGACAAAGACATGTATGATGACATGTGGCCATGCTTTTAGTAATAAGAACTTGAACTGAAAGTTCACTAAGTGTGCATTATGATCCTCTTCATCATTTTACTTGGTGAAGTGAGGTAGTGGAATCCCCATTGGAAGAGTCAGTGGTGGAATAGTATGACTTATGCGATCATCTTGAGAGGGGTCCACCATGTGAAATATTTTTTAGGAGATGGCCTTAAGCCACTTAACCTCTTCTATGAAGCTTTAGATCAACTAGAATGCTTGATCCAAGCCTTGGGATGTAGTAATAGGCTATGCTGATTATGCCACCCACTATGTTGGTTGGATGGCCCATGACTTGGCTATGGATTGTGGGTACACATGAGATTCTTGTTGTGTAGGATGCACTGTAGGCATAGTGGCTAGGGAAAACCACATGTGCATGGGTTGGGCCACTACCAAGAATTTGGATGAAACAAGTAGATCATAAGATTCCTAAGTTGTTTGAGACTAAGGGATATGCACAGTGTGCACGTAGGGTTGTGCTTGCTTGACGGTTGCTAGAAAGGAATATTGGAATGGCTATGATTGTACCAAAAAGGGCACATTGATGGAGGGCACTACATCTTGGTATGTGTACTATGTTTGGTGGGCTTCCACCATAGGTATCAACCTGGAGGATGATGTTGTGGTTATAACTATCTCTAGAAAGACAAGTTGGTGGGACTATGGGGGAACTAGACCAAGGGTTGTCCATTAGAAAGAGGTATGAAAAGAGTTTTCATGCTTAGAATGAGATTTAAACTCATCCTACTCTTCTTGCAGGGGATCCTTGTAATCTATCCTTACATCACCCTTACTAATTTAGATGAGCTGGGCAAGCATCCATCAATAAGGTTCAGTGAGTGGGATGAAGTCAATGGAGAAAGGGACATACTCCTATCCTTTTTGGTGTATGAGCCCATAACCCCATTTGGCCTCCATGTCTAGGTGGTCTACAAATAGACCTTCTTGGAGTTTCATGTAGATGAAGTTATATTGCTTGTCATTGAGCGCAATGTACTCAGGATCTTGGTGACATAGCCTAAGGGATTGCCTTGGATCTACCATGGCAAGATTGGCAGGGTTGTCAATCCTAATTTCTTATTGAGTAGGAAAGATAGTAAGTGTGCCTAGGACTAATGCCAAAGGTTCTTCAGAATTCATGGTGCAAATTCAAAGAAAAATAGCTAACTTTGTTAATTGTAAAAATGGCTAACTCTAGAAATGGTTGGAAAATTCCTAAGTTGGAAAATTTCCAAAAAAAATGGCTAAGTTTGAAAATTGCAGAAAATTCACTAACTCTAGAGATAATGGATAAGTCTAAAGATCATTGAAAAATGGCTAAGTTTGGAGACTATGCTTTCCATGTTGAGAGCTAACTATGCTCTCTATGCTGAGAGTCGACTATGCTCTCTATTAAGAGCCCAAAATTTAGTTAAGTGTTGGAAGGAATGCTTTGGGATTGCTATGCAAGATTCTAGGGGAATTGATGATGGTGTCCAGTCTACACTAACCAATTTGTAGACAATGCTTGCATTGGCCTAAGATCCAACTACTACATGGGGTAGGTCCACAATGTTGTTGAGTCTATGCTAGCTTGAAGCTAGCAATGGTGACATAGTGAGCATGTGAAAGAATGTCCAATAGAGTTTGAAAGAGGGAAATGGATCTGGCCCTCATTCTAGCACTAGAAAACTATAGTGACCAAAAATGTCAGTGACTAGAATGGAATGCTAAGAGCTTTGCAAGTACACAATTCTAACCCCACATCCACGTGAGGGCCTACTAGAGGTAGAAATGGGATGCCCATAACAGTGTTGTCAATCAAATGGGGACTTACAAAATGTAATGCCGAAATGGTGCTAAGTGTTTTTGCAATGTTTAGAGTGTTGATAGTGGTGAGTGTAGTCAAGGGTTTCCATAAAAAAGAAAGGTGACAATGCATGACTATGTGTAAAAATAGTGAAAAAATGTAATTAAAATGCCAAAATGTGAGTAAAAATGCATAGGGAGAGAGCGAGAGAGAAAGAAATACCACCCCAAATGGGGTTAAGAATATTTAACCTTAGAAGGGATGAGAAAGGTACACAGTGTACAATAGGCACAATGGATAGCATAGTCATAGTCTCAGTGTGTCTAGCCATGAAGATGGATGTTCTACCATGGTGATCTGCAGTAAACTATGATGGTGAGAAAATGTCTTGCCTTGCTAAGATGTCAAATGCACTTCAAAAGTGCCAAATTCCAAAATGCCAACCTCATTTCATATTTTCCAACCCCTAAAATGTAGAGGACTAGGGTATTTATAGGCCTAAGGTTAGCATGAAATGTGGATTAGTTGCCATGTGGAAATGGGATGGTTGGGACTACACGATACCCAAACTATGCTCTCCACTAAAGCAAATGGTGTTATGATCTAGTGTGCTCCAATGGACTATGTGAGACTACCAGACTATGACTACACTACCAAACTATGTCTGCAAGTGTGAAGAAGACTAAAATGTACCTAAAAATGCCAAAGATGCAAATTTTGGAGACTACACTTTGGTACTAAGTTTTCCACTATCTCAAGTAGTGTTGAGTGTATTTACAATTTTGGGGATAAAAAGTGGTATGAAAAGATACATGTTGCTTGCTAAAGGTATGTTAGAGCTAAGTGGGATGCTAACACTATGTTTTGGAGGCCTTTGGAGGCTATTCTAACTAACTACACTCAACTATTCTTTGCACTAGTTGAGAGCATATTCCAACTCTTCAAAAATTTGGCAAAATGTGGTGAAGTGCTAACTATGATCCAGGGAAGGCTGACTACACTCCCAACTAGGGATGAGCATAGTCCCAACACTTAGAAAATGTCTTTTAAACTTAGGATTTCCATTGACTATGCTTGACTAAGCTCTAGGGTAGTGGAGAATGTAATCTCAATAGTTAGGGAAAATTGTAAAGAATTAGACCTTGATGCTATCTATGCTTGACCATGCTCCAATCTAGTGGAGAGCATAGTCTCAATAATTAGAAAATTTTTCCAAAACTATGCTTTCATATTGACTATGCTTGACTGCACTCACAAGCAATGGAGAGCATAGCCTTAGCACTTAGAAAAATTTGTAGCTTGTGTCATCATTTTGACACTTAGAAAAATCTATGAAACTAGAATTTTGTGTTGACTACACTCTCTACTGGGCTAACTACACTCTGGTGCAATGGAGAGCATAGTTCCAACACTTAGAAAAATTTGTAGCCTCTTGCTTCATGTTGACATTTAGGCAAAATTACACAAAATCTATCTTTTGAGCTAACTATGCTCTCAACTATGCTGACTACGCTTTGATGTAGTGGAGAGCATAGTCTTGGCACTTAGAAAAATTTGCTAAAAGTGGCCTCATGCTAACACTTAGGGAAATTTTTAGTTAAGATGTCATAGCCTAAATTTGATGGTGTTTCATTGGTCAAATTCTATGATGGGACTAGTTTTTCATCTAGACCATTAAGCATTAACCATAGTTCACTTTCTTCCCACTTGGACTAGTGGTAGATTTGTTATGTATGGTTTACTCCAAAGTGAGACATATGATGGTTGATGTTATTATGGCCTTATGCTACTCCTCATGATAATAGAGAAATTAATTATTGAATCTAGTTGACAATGGAAAGTAAAGTCTAAACTAGCCTATGGATGATGAGTATCCATTCCTAGATTACTATATACATCCCGAACCCATGTATCCACTATTGGAATTACCAAGCGCTATACTATTGGGCAAACAAAGTAATAACACTATTGGAATTACTAAGCGAATATGTGTTTACATTTAAAACTGGTCATGCTCATTTTGCCAATTCATTAATGTCCATGGAAATGTAAATATTAATGAAGTACATGGAATATAAATTTCATTAAAAGTAATTTAATTTAAATAAAAGTGCTATTATCAATGAGAATCAATCTTGATCTTGTTGCTATTCATGAAATGTGTCTAGGTACATTACCACTTGAATAAGATATTGTACAACTAACTCAAATCCACATTGTAGATAGTCATTGACTATTCTCTAAGACTATAGAATAAAACTATAATATTCTAGCTAAAAATGACCAAAATATTTCTAATACAAAATGAGCATATGCATATTTATAAGTAAAAATGCATCTTGAAACACCCCAAAAATTCGAAGGCATGCTTGCTTCACCAGGCCTTGCAATTCGCACAGTGCTATGACAGTTCTTCGGGAGGAGAATGCTTTGAATTCAAGCTGACTAGTTTGGAAAATTTTCTACTTTAGCTATAAACAGGCTCTACGAATCATCCTGCCTATCCACCTAAGTAGTTTACCCAACAGATAGCTTGCTCAGAAGTAATGCGCGGAGTTGACAGTAGTGCTCAGGATGTGTGAAAAAGTTCGGCAAGTTTTCTAAGTCATGAAGTTTTCTACGTTATCCCATGCCTCACTATTTAGCATAGCAAGCTTCAAAAAATGATTGTAGAATGAAGTGCCACACTATGCTATGCTATGCAGCGTAGCACAGCATAGCAAAAGCTAGACGATCGGTCCCCTCGCCTGACTTCAAGTCCTTTAGCAATGTCTCTTACCGTTAGAAAGTAGTGGACCATGTCTACTGCTACACTAACTGAGCTACATGGCGCAGTGAGGCGTAGCAATTCTGTAGAGGTAATAGAAGGAAACTCAAAAGGCAGGATTAGCAAGTTCACAACTATCATAGTGCAGGAGGCAATGTGTGCAGATTGACAAAGTTTTTGTGACTAAGGCCAGTTGCTACGCTACGTAGCGTAGCATAATGTAGCAAGTATGTAGCACACATATAGCGAAACATGAGACAACATGCTATGCTACATTGAACATGATACACTAGGAAGCAGAACAAAGCATGATAGGTGGTTGTGTGACATCAATGCACTTCACCTAATTGAACCATTGGCACATGTCTCCAGATGCTAATGACACAATTATGATGTGGCAGGCTCACAGTTATGGCATGGAAAATTTGCATTACCATGGTCATGCATGTTCAACAGTCATGTTGGTACGTGCAATGCAGACAAGTCAATGTGGGCCCAAAGCACGTGGTGTCCAAACCACCCTTTTCATGTGCCCTTAGACGTATAAATACCCCAACGAGCAATGCTTGAATGGTTCGTCCCTCAAGTCCTTTTCCAAGAAAAAAAATAATTTAGCATTGTAACCTTGAGGATTGTAAGTTTTCTATTTAAAATTGCAAATGGTTAGCATTCTCAGCTTGCACTTTGTTCTACCTCCCTTTTTACCACCTTGGTAGAATTTTCGCATTGTCAGCTCTTGAGTCCGCACCCAAGTGCACAACCGTCTTTCCTCTACACTTCTCGGTTACTCTCGGGATCTCTACACTCCTTAACACTGTGCAAGTAAGTATATCCATCTTGATAGAGAAAACTTATAGCTTCGAAGTGGTGCATTTCTCTAACTACATTTTACTTTGTTTCTTGCTATTACTACATTTTATACTGTTCTCTATTTCCTTTGCATTCAAGCATTATTTCAAGCTATCATTTCTATTTTCAAACCACATGTTGCAAAAGGCTATATAGACGCCAACTAAGTCCATGCCTGATCGACTAGACCATTCAGGGCACTTTGTATCTATTCCATCCAGCATGACCCTCCCGTGGATATAGGGTTAAGACTGTCATGCCGCCGACCCTTCGGTGTTTTCCAGCCACCAACATTTCTGGTTGCTACAATTTTTTGATGCTAGAAGGAGGGCCTTTAGTTCCCTTTCCATGTGTCATGGTAGTCCTGTAAGCCTTCTGCATCCTGATACACATTAGTGTAAACTTGACACCCGCCTATGGTTGTTTACACATCGTGTGGTGCAGATCAGTCTCTTCAATAGTTCCTTGGGAAACCTAGAGGACACAAACCCTTTGGTCTTGCATGTGCTCTGTACCCCATCATGCATTAGTGTATTGTTTGGTACAAATCAGTTGCTTCAACAGTTTCTCAAGGACCCTGCGAGATGTAAAGCCTTTGATCGCTAGTTAACTTGTCTATCTTACGGTAGTCTTGCATGCATTTCGTACCCTATCACGCACTTGCATAAACATGATACCCTTTCCCGGTTGTTTATGCATCATCTGGTATAGACCGGTCACTTTGATAGTTCCTCGGGAGCCTGGCAAGACATAAAGCCTTTCTTTTTTATTGCTTCCTAGTTTATTTTCTTTTCTCATTAGTAAAATTGTTAACCTTTTGGTTGCTATTTTATTTCTTTTCTTTCTCCCATTTGCAAAACTTCTTGGCTTAGCAAAAATGAATTCCACAACTACTGCCACTAACACCTTCAACATTGAAGTTCCCATTACAGTTCAAGGAAATACTGGTGCCAAAAAACTATTGAACCTGATGCTAGAAACACATCGATCCCTCAGGATCCAAAACTAGGGACCTAATGGGTTGGCTCAGCAACACTAGCATTACAACTTCCTCTGTGCAAAGATGTAGGAAAATCTACCCTTGGATATACATAAACTCAAAGAAAAACATAGCTTCAAGTTCACTTACTGCAATGTGAAGGAATTCCCTCCTACTTCTGGTGCTTCCTTACCTTTGAAAAAAATGAATCAATGGCTTCTAGACTAGCTAATCCAAATGGCTAGGCTTAGGGAGCAATAGGACATAGCATCCAACCAGGATGATGCCTTCCAAGATGGATAGGAGGAACTTGATTCCCAATCAGATGAGGGAAGTCAAACCAATCTCATTCCTGCCCCACCTACCTAGTCCTTTTGGGCCAATATGTTATCTATCACCACTTCGTTTGTGATCATGCCTATACCTTCGCAACCCATGATTACAACTGTCATGGGTAGCCATTTTAACCCTGCAGCATTTCAAGACCCTCTCTTGCCTATTTCACCTATTTTGTTTGTAGCCACTATTCCTTCACAAGCTGTTCAGTAGTCCATTCCCATAGCACATCATGCACCAATCATAGCTACCCTACCACACGTTCATACTATGCTTACCTCACAATCGTATGCAATTTGTGTTTCCATTCCTACGTTCACCTCTGTTTTGCCCACTGTGGTGGGCCTTGGCCCGTCCACATGGTGGACCCTATTCACTTCTATGCCTATTCCACAACCATCGTAGATGTCTCATTATGTTCGCTCTAAAACCCACCAAGCCTCACAGACGGTACAATCCAACACGGGGCTATGGTCTATGCTGCTGATGACACAAGCAATCCATCCGACAGCCCAACCCACAGTTGCTACCGTAACAACACCACCTGCTAGGTGGTGGATAATGCAAGTAGCACCATTCACAGGGGTCATCCCAACGGTACCACCAATGGGTCACACTACCACCCCTACCATGCCATAGGTGGGAGCTGCCTCTGCAGCTCCCCAACCATCCACAACATCGTAGGGTCTGGACCAAGTGTTTGAGCTTATCTAGACCCTTACTAAGAAAATAAAATGCCTCAAAGCTACTGGGTCTGACATAGTACAAGTCATGGACTTTTATCACGATGACCCCATCAGCCCTGCAATCCTTGCTTTAACACTACCCCTAGGGATGTCCCTCCCACACTTCACAAAGTACAACGGGGAGGGAGATCCCAATGCACATCTTGTTACCTTTATGTTTGAATCCCTGCTAATGCAACAATGGCCACACACAATTATTCATGTCTTCGCCATGTCCCTAGCCAGGAAAGCCCTAGATTGGTACCGCGTAGTACCATGCTCATCTATTTCAACTTTGGAAGAGCTTCTAATCCAATTTGTGACATGCTTCAAGTACAACTTGAAGCCAAAAACCATGTTGGATCAATTGATAAGCATGAAGCAAGATCCTCTATAACCAGTCCAAAAGTTCATTCAGCGTTGGAACATAATCCTTAATGAAATTCATGAGCCCGTTGCAGAGGCCCACTTGCTAACCATCTTTAAGGGCATAGTGAATGACTTCATCAAGTCTAAACTATACTACCTCGCTCCCTGCACTCTTAGCCAAGCCTTTGCTTAGACTAAGAGCATACAGGACATGGCTGAGGCAAGTAAAGACCCGGCCTACATTACTACAAAAACACCTTCTCAAAGAAGGAAAAGGGTAAGGCCCCAACAGCCACAGTGGCCACTGTTGCGACCAAGGCCAAGCTCAAATCCAATAACAATGGTAACAAGAATGCTAAGAGGCTGGCTGCACCCTTGGGTAACCTCGTGCCCAAGTAGGGCCATGTACCGTAGCCTCCCATGCCTACACGTGAGACATCTACACAACCCAAACCCAACTTTGAGCCCAAAGATCACTCAAAGTACACCTCACTACCTCTCAAGCCTTTGGAACTTCTAAAGCAGCTACTAGCAGTAGGGTACATCCAACACAAGAAGATGTTGGAATAAGCGATCAGGAAACATCAACGCTACTACAAGCTCCTTAGGAACCCCTTTTTGGCCCTACCCAATGAGCCCCAAGTTCCTAAGGATTTAAGGCTGAATAGATTTTGTGACTACCACCAATAGTGTGGTCACAACATGGATCACTGTCTGGCATTGCAGGATGACATTCAAAGATTAATCGACCAGGGGAAACTGGTGCTAGATGAAAGCAACCTAGTGCATCCTGAAAATAAATCTATGTATGTCTACATAGATCCCCTCAATGGCAACAATGCCAGTTACGTCATCAATGCCATTGACATTGATAGTGATCCTAGGCCATCCTAGTAGCCATTAATGGTTTGTGTGCCTCAATGTAGTGCACCAGCACCACCAATGACTGGTTAAGGCTAGCAAAAACTATTCATCCTAAGAGTTCCTCCACGGGCATCCAACTTTTCTCCACCTGTTAGCAGAGCCACGTGGCCCCACCCGTTAACACCTCTAGCTCCATGTGTCATCAGGGGGCTAATTCCCTCGATAGCCCCTATCCCACGCAAAATAATTAAATAACATTCTCATCCTAAAAGATGAGAAGTTCACTTCATAGGTGAGACGTCGAAGGGAAACACTACCCAAGGTATTCACAAGCCTACATCTTCACCTCCTGCACCTATGCCTTCATCACCAAAGACAAGCATTGTCATGACCACGCAATCAGCGTCGCTCTACCAAAAATGATTTTGAACCCAAATCCAAAGTCGCCCCTCCTCGGGAAATTCATCTTCTGAGACGAATAGAATAGGAGGAAAGCATTAAAAAGGGTGGCAGCCAAGAACTCTTGCACGCCCTCACTCAAGTCAAACAAGCTCTAAAACAAAATAATACTACATTGCGCCTGTATGACCTAACCATGACATCCATCCCGCACTGTGAGGCTCTGATCTACATGTTGACAGCAACTCTAGTCAATGAAGACATGCTAGTGGAAGAGGAAGCAATCTACTCAGTCATGCTTCCCTTCATACCTATAGAGCCAGAACAGCCTCAACTAACCTTTTGCAATGATTCCATTAGGGAAGATCTTGAAAGGGGTCAAGTGACTATAGCATCCCTTTTCATCATAATTTGAGTCATCCAACATTGGATCCGAAGGGTACACATTGATGATGGGTTGCTACGAATGTCATCCCCTTCCCTATTGTGGACAAGTTGGGCTTGGTCAACCAGATCAAGCCCACAACCATGTCATACCTAAGGTCATTCAACGAGGCACGGGTCGTGGTAAAGGGTACAGTCCACATAGAATTCGTAGTAGGGGACCAGTTCCCCACACATGCAACATTCATCGTGGTCAAGGAAATTCCCAGGTTTAACCTGATCTTAGGGAGATCGTGGTTAGCATAGCTTAGGGCTATCTCCTCAGCCATACACTAGGAGATCCACTTGCCTTACATGGGTAAAGAGGTGGTAATCCATGGTGATGAAGTAGCAATGCAAGTAATCCACAACGTAGGCATGGAACAAGGCTCAGAGGTTGTAACTTTTGAGAACGAAGCACCTATTGCAACTTACACTAACCATCTAGGAAAGGGATTGACTCAACAAGCTAATCCCCAAAATGAAAATGCATGGTCTGAGTTGCCCTTCCAAGTCGGGGGAAACGATGTAGATGAAGGCTCTGGCAAAATGCCTCAGCCTTACACTTCGCTCAACCCACATTGGGTCAAGAAGCACCTACACCTAGTGTAGAAACACCTCTATTTCCTACCCATGCACCATCCTTGTGCATTCACGAAATGACATAAAACTAGTAATGTTCATTCACACAACGATCCGAAATGACCTTAAACTAGCAGTACATTTATGCAATGACTCGAAATGGCCTAAAACTAGCAATTTGTATTTACGTATTATCCTTATGTTTTGCTCAACCCACATTGGGTTAAGAAGTAGTTATGCCTGGCGTAGCAACCCCACCACTTCTTGCCCATGCACCATCCTTGTTTAAAACTAGCAATGTGCAATGGCCCGAAATGGCCTAAAACTAGCAATGTGCAGTTACGCAATGGTCCAAAATGGCCCAAAACTAATAAAGGCTCGAAATGGACTAAAACTAGTGTAAGAGAGCAAAAGTCTAACATGATGCTCGATGCATACACAACATATGGGTTAGCGTGAGAACCAATCCATCCCTTTATTCAAAATTCTAGCCTCTTGGCCAATGTTTGCAAAGTCTTATAACAGTTGAAAATTTCAAAAAAAATCTCAAAAAAGGGGGAATCCCATGCTGTCATGGGTTGTCCCCATCTACATCATCTTCCCCATCCACTCTTGAATCATCTCCCTTGGCATTGCCTTCCCCTACATTGTATTTTTCCAATTCTTCATTCCCTTCCTCTATGGGCATTGCACCCTCCTATGGAGCCTACATCATAGGAACGAAGTAGTCAACTAAAGCAACGAACATGAATCACAACAGAGCGTAAGCATAAGAATACAGTAGCAAGAAACTAACCTGAGAAGGGCTTGCATTCATCTTGAAGGGTATCTGGTCTAAACCGAGCATGAGGTGATGCAAGACCTCCTCTACCGTGATATCTACCCAACACCTTTTTCCTAGTTTAGCATCCGCTACAGTAACTCTCTCCCTTTCAATGGTCATCCATCTTGGCAGCCCCGAAGAAAAGGAGACGATCGAAGTCTCTCTTGTGGGAAGGTCCACTTTCCAGTTAGGAGATTTTGTAACCATTACCTACTCTTTGAACCTAGCATAGGCCTCTGAAGTATCAATGGAATTTATGCATTCTTTATACGTAAATGCCTCTATAGCAACGTCTTTGTATAGTTTACGATGGGTGGAATTTTCCCATTTATACATATGTTTATGATTTCTCTGAGACTGCCTCCATTCGTAAACCTTGGTGCTGAAGTCTTTTAAATCCTGAAAGTTCTGGGCTAACAAGTCCATCTGCATCCACTGCTCTATTATTTTGCAGGTGCCCTCAACGTTCTGACATGCAACTATCCAAAATCTGGTGTAGTCTATCATAGCCATGCACCAGTCTTCATTGTTAGTGTCACAGGCTATGAGGAACTTGTTCCTCGACTTGAGATCCTCCACATTGGTGCTCAAGCCAGCCTCCCTTTGCTCAACCTTTTGGACCCATTTCCATAAGTTCTCATTGATGCACTTATACTTCAACAGGGAGCGTGTCGAGAGCAAAGCGCATTTGCAAACCTTGTTGTATGTGCGACGAGACACCTCGATCACTTTAGGTGGGAATGTGGATATGACGCCGACTTTCAAAGGTCATGTCAAGTCCCATTTGAGTCGAGAGGCTGCCATGACATAAAGAGCATACCATTTGCATTAGTAAAGCAAAATTTGCAAACTCAAGAAATTCTAGAATAACAATGCAGAAACAAATAACATTACTACTTACCTACTTTAGGGTCCACCTTCGGAAGATGGATAACCATGTCATCAACGATCCCCTGCATGAACATGAATTTGTTGGGGACCTCAGCCCATGATTCCGCATGAATCAGAGAAGGTCCTATAGCATCAGCAATAGCTTCTGTCACATAACCAAACATATTAGCAATGACCAAAATGGGCTATGACAAGGTAGACATATTGCCGAACTCACCAATGTCCGATTGCGGTCTCTCTTTTGGATAATGCAAAATGATGGCGGTAGCCTCACGAGAGGTTCCTGACGAGTCCCTACGGACCTCCTCTTCATGTGCTAGTGCCTTTCCTTTTATGAGACAAGCATCCTTTTTATTCAAGGGAGACTCCTTAGTACGAGGATTCTCCCTAATAACAATAGCCCCTGCCTTAGCGGTAGGAGCTCCCTTTATTTTGACCAGGGCCCTTCTCTTCGAGACTGGGGCCTCCGTGTCTTTATTCGTCACCCCAATCGTAAGGGCCGACACCTCCTTGTCGCCTTCTTCTTCTTCCTCTTCTTCTTCTGGTATTCAAGAAGCGCGTTTGGATTAGCTCAAAGCAAGNTTGCAACTTGTTGGCCATAGTCTCAGCTATGAGATGTTCACCTTGTGACATGCTACCATCTACGATAGGGGGTGTCTTTCCTATGCTATCCTGGCCACGAACGTTGTGTTCCACCCGATCCTTAGTCGTTACAGAAAAAAACTCCCTAATTATTTCTAAGGGATCCTAGGCTCGAGTGCTCTGAAGGATCTAGTGATTTTATCGTCTAGAGATCTGGTCATGATTTCTCATGACCCAGACTCCTTTCTCCTGAATGACCAAGAACTCTGCAAAACGCTTAAGAAAGGCTATGTAAAAGGCATAATGGATGTTGGAACAGGACTCTATTTTCTTACGAAGCCCCAAGATCTCGGTCCACAAGCCTTTACATAGAAACTTAGCCTAGTTGTAATGGGCCCCTCCTCTATAACTTCATGCATTGCCCAGGCCTATTCGATCCCCATGATCTTCCCTTGGGAGAGTAGCTGGGGGAATGTGTGAGCACGAAAGATAGGATAAACCCCCTTAGCAGGTCCATCTTTGAGCTTCTCCATGGGGAGCCCCTTGCACTCCTTGGTAAGCCCTAATCACTTCTAGATGTTCTTCTTCTGAAGGGTTAGCTTCATCTTGGACTTTGACCCTATCAGGATGCCATTGGTAGGGAAAGCAAAGTGATCCGCAAATAGCTGGTCATTGATTTCAATGACCACCCACATGCCATGTAGCCGTATGCAGAAGCGGCTCACCTTGTCAGAGAAGGATTCGACCAAGAAAAGAATCTTAGTGGTAGGAACATTTGGATTCAAAGCTAGGAATAGATCCATAAGTCCCACCTTTTTGATGTTCTGGACCAGGGAGTCCAAGGCTGCACCATTTATCCAACGTTGGCTCATCTCTACTTCTCTATACTTGAAGTAGATATTCACCCCTGTGTCTCGGTGGTCACCACCATCTCCTCCTAGGGCTTCTTGGCCCCTACAATTATTTTCACAAAAATAACGTTTAGCATAAAAACATAGAAAATTCAAAAGTTGCAAAGACACTTAAACATGTAGCACTTACTATTCAGCCAACCAGGTCGGTACGGCAATGAGAACGATAGAAGACTAACTAAAACCTAATCAATGGTGATTAGTTTAAAGGGTTCTACCCACCCCTCATCTAGTCAACTAGAGCCCTCGCACTGATCGTATGGAGTGGGGAACATGTACTGGTAGGAGGGGTATTCACCCCCACATTGACCAGTCACCCCTGCACATAGGTTCTCAGCAGAAGAGAACTCCTATAGGGCTATTCGTGTCATAGTTAGTAGACCCAGTCGGTCATGAACCCCATTCTAGTTGATGTAGAACTTGGTAGGAAAAAAACATACTATTAGCATTTGGCCAATATAGTAAGCATTGCACAACATAGCAGAGCAAGGTTATAAGTAACTCACCTACCAGCACAGTAGACACTCCCTGGTGGGTTCTAGAAGCACATTACCATATGACGCATGACGAATAATGTGTTGTAAGAATGATAGCAGCCGTATTCAGGCATATCCCAGATCTAAGATAAATGCCTCAACTCTGTTGGACATTGACTAGACCCTTCTCCTTACCTACTATACACTAATCCATCCGTCAAAAACCTCAAGATGCCCTAACTTGCCCCAGGCAATATGGCTTCTGTTATGATGGCCACCTCTTCCTCCCCTAGGTATGAACAAATGATCACACTGAAGTGTTGGAGGAGGTATTGAAGGAACTCCTATGCTCCTTCCCTAATCCGTACCCCTCGCTTGCCCATACGTATCCAGGAGGAGGGACGTTGGTCATGGGTTTACGCACATGACACAGGACCCCTGCAATCTCTAAGACAATTAGGATGGGTCATAGCCCCACCCTACACAACATAATCAACAAGTGTTAGCATCGTGTCTAAGTGCAATATGCACGCAACATAGCAATACTTAGCAGTCCATGCATAGCAAGAACATAAAAGCACTAGCATAGCAGGAATAGCCTAGGGTAGCAATAGAGTAATTAACCCTAACAAGGCGATTAACAACATGCCCTAATAAAGCATGTGTTGCATTTTTGCATCATGCACACCCTAGCCCTCATGAGGGTCCTACGCCATTCAAAATCCAGTAACTCAAACTGTCTGAACCCCCACAGTCATGACAACCACGGCGGTGGTAGTTTAAATAACCTTGCATGCAACGATGGCATAGCGCTAATGCATCTACCATGGCCGAAATAGCAACAATGGCAATGCAAAGGCCAAAACAACGTGATGACAGAAAACATAGATGACTAAGACTAGGATACACAATGAAAATGGAAAACAAAACAATAATAGAATCACGAAGAAATAGAGGAAGCATACTAACCTATTGGGCCAATGTCGTGTCCTCCCATGCTACAACGCGTGCTTGTCTCACACGCCCTAGGGTTTTCTTCACCTCATCAACCTTTGCAAGCACCAAATGAATATTTTCCTTTTTAGGAGCCATCAAGCTGCTTGCAGAATTTCCCTCTTTGCTATACGAAAAAAAATGCCTTGCTCATTGTTAGCACAACTACTCCGCGCTTTGAAATAACCTTGTTCTCTGAATGTGGACTCTACGCTCTTACGGTGAATGACAAGATTACCAGGGTTTAACCCCTATTTATGGTCATAATGGTAAGATAGGGAAACTTGCCACTCTCCCTCTCCGTTTAATGCAGAGTGCACCATACAGCGTAGCATGTTTTCCACGACATCGTAGCACTATTGACATTAAATCTTAACACGTTTCAAGCCAACCATTTGCTTCCCAAAAACAAAAAATATATTTTTTTTGTTAAGGGTTCGAAAAGACCTTAAACTACCAACTCCAGCAATCGCAGCATTACAGGTCTAAAAAGACCTTAAACTAGCAATCCTAGTGTAGTTGCTCCTTTAACAGTCCAAAAAGATCTTAAAATAGCAGTTTCAACCTATTATACATTCGTAGTCCGTAATGACATTAAACTAGAAATTTCACACTTTTGCATTGGGATTTTCACAACTTCTAGCAGTTTTGCATTTTCACATCAACAGTTTGGATTTTTTAACAAGCTTCACATTCTTGTGCCTTGGCGGTCCACCATGACCTTAAACTGGCAAGCTTTTAACATTTATATCATCATACTTCATAAGTTGCATCTCGTCACTATTTTGCAAGTTTTCATTGTACACAATCTCTACCAATAGGTGCCTCTCAACTAGGCTTTCATCTCATTTTGGCAGATCAAGCAAAAGATGGAAATCCATCATGACCTCTCCACGTCCTTAACATTGGCAGGTCCACACGGCAAGCTCGTGAGGCAGTTGAACCCCAACATGATCTACTGGGGGTCAACTGTAGCTAGCACTATAGCAGCCTTAGAAGCATCCCTAGACTAGCCTGAGCATCTTGTCCAAGCCCTACTGAGGATATAATCGACGATCCTTTCATTGAGACACCTGTGACAACATCTAAGGGGGAGGTAAAAACATTAAAACTCAGCTTCCTCCTAGACACACAGATGCACAAAAACATAACCAAGATTCTGCAAGACAACATTGATGTCTTCGCATGGTTGTACAGTGACATGCCAAGTCTAGATCCGTAGCTGATACAACACAACATCATCCTAGACCCACACATGAAGGTAGTCAAGTAGAAGGCTCGCAAAGTTAAGCCGAAAATTGCACTAGCCGTGAGGGATGAAATCACCAAGCTAGTTTCATCCACATAGTTGACTACTCGAAATAGGTGTCCAACATCATTATGGTTTTGAAGAAAATAGGAGGAATACAAATCTGTATTAACTTCCAGGATCTGAAAAAAAGTAATAATCAAAGACGATTTCCCACTTCCAAGCATCGATCAGCTCATCAACACCATGGTTGGTCATGCCCTGCTATCCTTCATGGATGGCTTCTTTAGATACAATCAAATCTGCATTAACCCAGAGCATCAGCTAATGAAAACCTTCATGACCGCATTAGGTACCTTCTGCTACACCATGATGCCTTTCGGGCTCAAGAATGCTGGAGCAACCTACCAGCAGGCCATGACCTACATCTTTAGTGACTACATCCTAGAAACATTAAACGACTACATGGATGATATAGCAGTCAAGTCCAAGGAGGTAGTTGATCACCCACGTGATCTAGGGGTAGTCCTCAAGTGCTGTCAAATGCATGACTTACATCTCAATCCTAAGAAGTGTGTCTTCGAGGTGAAAACCGAGTGCATGTTAGGGTTCGTGGTATCGGAGGCTGGAATACGGGTGGACCTTGACAAAGTTAAGGTCATCGTCAACCTAGAACCTGTCACAAACCTTAAGGAGTTACATGGTTTGTAAGGTAGGGTGAAATTCATTCGAAGGTTTATAGCAAGGTTGACTGACAAGTTACACCCCATGCAACATCTTCTAAAGAAGGGGGCTAACTTGAAGTGGAAAACCCAGTGTCAATAAGCCTTCGATGACCTGAAGAAGGAGCTTTTACACCTCCCAACTGTGCATCCGCCACAAAAGGATAAACCCTTCTTCATCTACCTCACCACCTCTAACACATCTATTGTAGAACCGCTATGTCAGAAATGAAACAATCGTTCTGAGATACCAGTGTATTATCTGAGTCATGCACTCATAGCGCATGAGGTGAAATACAATGAAATGTAAAGGAATTGCCTTGCCTTAGTGTTCACACTAAAAAAGTGGAGGCATTACCTATTTCGCAGTACAACTAACATCATTTTCAAAAGCAACATACTTTGGGATATCACTAACAACCTATACAAAAGTAGCAGGATAACCCGATGAAAGGCAATAACCATAGAGTTCAATTTACACTATGTAAGTCAATCGTTGACGAAGGGTCAAGCCATAGCGATCCAACTCATGGCCTCATCGATCGACGACCAAGCAACTATAGATACCGAATTCCTAAACAAGCATGTTAGCATTATCAACACCATCCCATTGCATCTTGAACCCCTTTACACTTCAATAATGCCTCAATCGTGCCGCTGCCATCATCACATTCCTCTCTAGGGAAATGCACCCATCTTCTTATCATTTTGCGATCCCCTACACCAATAATGTGGAAAATTATGAGTGTTTATTTAGAGGCCTCTTAACTACTCAAGCACTGCGCATACAACACCTGGTGATCCACAGAGATTCACAACTAGTTGTGAATCAAATCACTAAGGTCTACGCCTGCAAGGCTACACATATACAACCCTACTGAGACCTAGCAAAAATCCTGCTTAAGCAATTTGCAACAATAGATATGCAACACATGCCATGCAATGAGAACACCATGGCAAATGCCTTAGCTACCCTAGCACTAAACATTCCATCACGTTCCTTTGCAAGTCTACCAACTTCAATTATCGAATGCACTGAGCCTATCACTCAAGTGGGACACGTGGCCTTTGTCAATGCTATGGATACCTAGGAGCATTACGCCAACATTAAATCTTACCTACAACAGGGTGAACCATCAAGTGGATTGACATCTGCCCAGAGAGATGTAATCCGTAAGCATGCCTAGCAATACGTGCTCATGGGAAATGATGCCCTATGCCGATGTTCCTACGAAGGGATACTATTGACATGTGTGGATGGGGAGTAGGTGTAGAAGGTAGTTGATGAAGTGCATGATGGGTTGTGCGGTGGACACATAGCACCTAGGGTTATGACTATGAAAATTAGATGCCTAGGATACTACTGGCCCCACATGGAGCATGACTACCTGTCAAAAGTCAACACGTGTGACATGTGCCAGAGATACGTAAATCTCATACACGTACCACCCATGGACCTACACCCAATGCAGATAACATGGCCTTTCCAACAATGGGGACTAGCCCTCATAGGACCTATCATTCCTAAGTCCTCTGCAGGGCATAGTTTCATTATCACCACCATTGAGTATTTTACTAAGTGGGTGGAAACCATCATCCTAAGGAAGAAAATGTCTAAGAAAATTTGCCACTTCATCCTAGACAACATCATAATGAGATTTGGGCTTCCAATGACTATTGTGAACGACAATGTGCCACAGTTCAGCAGTACAGAAACCTAAACCTTCTACAACTACTTAGGCATCAGGCAATCATTCTCCTCCCCCTATTATCTACAGGAAAACGAACAAGCGTAGCTACAAATAAATCCATCATCAACTTGCTGAAGTGGATGCTTAGCAACAGCAAGAGGTAGTGACATGAGCAAATCCTCTATGTTCTGTGGGCCTACCAGACGACGTACCGGACTGCAACAAGTAAAACCCCTTACAACCTTGTTTATGAATCTGAAGCTGTGTTGCCTCTTGAGTTGTAGGTACCATCACTCCGGATGATCTTATCTTATGTCGTGAGCAAAGCCTAGAACAACAAGTCATGGATCATCAAGCTCGACTCAATACAGGAGGAGCGCGTGCAGACACTAAGTTGCATAGAACACTACCAGAGCAAGCAGCAGCAAAAGCACCATGTAGACATGCATCAGCAGCTAGTGTATAGGGGAGACCTCATCCTCAAGGCCATCTGTGAGCAAATTCTCAACCAACTAGGAAGGTCCTTATATGGTTACTAAAGCCTTTGAGAATGGAGCCTTCAAGCTGGCAAACCTGGATAGCAATGAGTTTACTAACCTAGTGAATCACTTGCACCTCAAGCTGTACTACATCTGAAGCATGGCAGCAATGAGCATCATCTACTATGACATTAAATTGATAACAACAGGCAACTATCCGCTACGACGTGAAACTGTCATAGGCAAGCGAGCGTCCACGACGATGTCAAATTGGCACAGCTACAACAACATCCTCTATGATGATAAACTAGAAACAATAGGAAGCAGCGTCTACTATGACATTAAACTGGCACAAGTAGTCCGCTATGACTATAAACTGGCATGACACGTCCACTATGATGTTAAACTAGCATGTATGGTCTACTGGGACCTTAAAAAAGCACAGTCGTCCATTGGGACCTTAAACCAACACATGGTCTACTGACACATTAAACTAGGTTCGCATCACATCCCTAACGTGCATTTGCACCGAGTACACATTGAATGAGCCTATGCAGTGTTGACATGTGGGTGGCACATTGTAGTTCTGGAATGTGGTTTGCGATGCAATGGGGACATGCTCTGGAAAGCACGTGATGCCACAACCCTTGGCATTGTGCTAACCCTTCGGAGATGTCGTACAACATTGCATTGGCCCTTCGTACCTATCGTCGCCACGGCCCCTTGCCCTGATGGTAGTTCCTTGGCCAGTGCCTACAGTTAGAGTTTTGGAAGTATTGTGGCCCAGCCAAAATATTGTTATCCTCTGGTCCCCTACCAATGATGTTCAACAATGTGGTAGCTGATCCCATAGCTGAACTAAGAACGCATGCCCTTGGCAGGGATTCCAATGCATTCACACTTACAGTGGTGCCTCTGAGGCCAGTTCCTCCATGTCGATGCTGCCAAGGCCACTGCTGGCCTTCCTACTTTGGACATCATAAATCAGCAATGATGTCCAATATCTTTGCCGTCCGAAGAGGGATTCAGCTAAACCTCATCTTTACCCTTCTCCTGTGTCTCCTGCCTCGCTGCTTCACCTTTTCACTCCAATGCAACACTCTCAAGTGTAGCCAAGCGACGTCTTGAAATTCACCGAGCGACAATGTCAGCATTTTATCCTCTATGGTGTTTCATATTCTTTATCAATGTCTGTCGAGCCCATTCCCCAAACATCGACAAAGAGGGACCAATGAAACACCCAAAAAATTTGAAGGCATGCTTGCTTCACTAGGCCTTGCAATTCGCACAGCACTACTGCAGTTGTTTGGGAGGAGAATTTAGGTCGACCAATTTGGAAAATCTTCTAATTTAGGTGTAAACAGGCTCTATGGATCATATTTCCTATCCACCTAAGTAGTTTACCTAGCTGACAACTTATTTAGAAGCAATACGTGGAGTTGACAGCAGTGCTCAGGATGCGCGAAAAAGTTCAGAAAGTTTTCAAAGTTACGAAGTTTGCTACGCTATGCCACGCCTCGCTATGTAGCGTAGAAAGCTTTAGAAAATGATTACAGAATGAAGTGTCATGCTACGCAGCATAGCACAGTGTAGCAAAACCTAGATGATTGGTTCCCTCGCCTGACTTCAAGTCCTTCAACAATGTCTCTTTCCATCAAAAAGCGGTGGACCATGTTTGCTGCTACGCTACACTGAGCTACATGGCTTAGCAAGCCATAGCAATTCTATGAAGGTGATAGAAGGCAACTCAAAGGGTAGGATCAAGAAGTTCACAAGTGTCGTAGGGTAGGAGGAAAATTTTGTAGATTGGCAAAGTTTTTGCGACTAAGGCTAGTCGTTAGGCTATGTAGCGTAGCAAGTATGCAACACACATATAGCGAAACACAAGACAACATGCTACGCTACGAAGCACAGCAAATCATGATAGGTGGTTGTGCAACATCAATGCACTTCACCTAACTAAACCGTTGGCACACGTCTCCAGATGTTGATGACGTAATTACGGCATGGCAGGCTCATAGTTACAGCATGGAAGACTGACATTACAATGGTCATGCATGTCCATCGGTCATGCTGGCATGTGCAGCGTAGACAAGTCAATGTGGGCCCAAAGCACATGGTGTCCAAACCATCCTTTTAGCATGCCCTTAGCCCTATAAATACCTCGATGAGCAACGCTCGAATGGTTGGTCCTTGAGGTCCTTTGACAAAAAAAAACAAGTTAGCATTATAACCTCAAGCATTGTAAGCTTTCTGTTTAACACTAAAAACAATTAGCATTCTCTGTTGGCACTTTGTTCTGCCCCCCTTTTTACCACCTTGGTAGAATTTTTGCATTGTCAGCTCCTGAGTCCGCACCCAAGCGCATAGCTATCTTTGCTCTACATGTCTCGGTTACTCTCAGGATCTCTGCACTCCTCAACGCTATGCAACTAACTCTATCCATATTGGCAAAGAAAACTTGTAGCTTTAGAGTGATGCATTTCTCTAACAGCATTTTAATTTGTTTCTTGCCATTACTGCATTTTATACTATTCTCTGTTTCCTTTGCATTCAAGCATTATTTCGTACTATCATTTCCATTTTCAAACCACATGTTGCAAAAGGCTCTATAGACCTCGACTAAGTTCCTGTCTGATTGACCAGACTATTTAGCATGCTCCATATCCATTCCATCTAGCATGGCACTCCCACGAATATAGGGTTAAGACTATCATGACCGGCAATCCCTCGGTGTTTTCCAGCTGTTGACATTTTCATTTACTACACATCCGATGATATCAGGTACCCAGTATCATCACTTATGCTCTAATCTTGGGGATCCATTATTGTGACCTATGTAAAACATGATTTATCATACCTCCTCAACTAAATGAAAACTTTTCCTTGAGTAAACAAAAGAAGGAAGAAGTACTATACAAAATATCAAGAAGGTATGAGATTATTGACTGACTCTAACTACTAACTAACTCTAAGTGCCACATTACAAAATTTTATTCAAGTGGATGTAGATAAAATGATAAAGTGACAAAAAGACTAAATAGGCATTGAAGAAAATAAAATTTACAAAGGTCTTTGAAAAGTCACCAAAGATGATTCTTCTTGTTATCACTAGCAATGGTAGACTTTCAACCTTGATTGTTATGTTGATGCTTCTTTGGCTATGTAGAACATTCTTGAAGGATGGACTAAAATTTTTTCTCATGGTCCCATGAATTGAGCAATCATGTGATGTTTGAGTTGTTATCCTATATGTGTTATTATTTGTCTATGGGCATATCCTCCATTGTCCCTCTCTTGGCTTCATTTTATTACATGGAAAAAGGCCTTCGTCCCTAGGAATTTCTTTTAGCATTACTTACAGTCACCAAAAGATCAACATTAGTTTTGGTAAATTTTATTTAATAATTATCCCTTTCCAGATCCTTCAGTTTGCATTTAAGCACAAGGTGATGAAAATGTTCTATGCCCAAGCCTATGAGATAAATAAAATCATCAAGATATTTATATTATTCTAATCAATTATTATTAGTTACCATGATGTTCAAAAATAGGATCTTGAAAAAATTTTCAAAAATTTTAAAAAGATTTCAATGAAGACATTCCTAACCCTCATGATTAATGAACATAACTTCAAAATTGAAAACCAAAGGTCTAATGTAGAAAATGACCAACAAAGTATTCGGAAGTTCGAGGATATTAAGATAAATAAGTAGGAAAAAATAATTAAAATTAATAAGAAGTAGTCCAAAAAACATGTATAAATTTAGAGAAATTGTCATTGATGTTTTGGAAGAAGTGAAGGTTATTTCAAAGCCATGATTAATAAAAGTTATGCAAGTCGCTCCTCCCCAAAGCAGGCTCCTACCATAATGCCCTTGCATAACCACTTCTATAGATGTTTTTGGGCACCTCAGATTTGCAATGTAGATAATACCTTTGTTCCAAATGACACATAGCTTCCTAAGTTGGAATGTCGCACTATACTACACAAAACCAAAAGGCTCATAATTTTATGTAGCATTGAGGTGAATAATGGGATGAGAATGGATTGGGAGATTAGGATGTATGATTCTTTATCATGTCCACAATAGGTTCTTGTATCAAATGTGATTAAAATGATCAGCATACCTATTCATCCAAGTTTAGACTAAGTCCATATCATGAATAGTGACCTCACATTGATGTGTTCCTTCCTACTAACCATCATGAGTCCACAACCACCATAAAGAACAATCATCACTCCAAAAAAGAGAAGAAAAGATAAAAAGGAAGGAAGGGCCTTAGTTATAGGAGAGCCTTCAAGCATGGGTAACATGTCTTTTCAGCCCCATAACTAGTTCTTGCAGTCTATTATTATTATGTCTAAATAGTGTGCTTTGAATTTTCATTATTATTATTTTTTGGATTTTATATTTCTTTGATTTTGGATAAGAACCACACTATAAAAAGAATTTTAGCTTCCCATTATTGGTTGATAGTGAAGTGATGATACATTCCACATGAAGTCATAAACCACATAAAGGAAGTTAAGAAGAGAACCCAACAAGTCCCCTTGAGGTCATACCTTTTGTCATTCCCACTTGGTCATTCTCTCTTTCTTCAAGGTACAATGATCATTGATTGATTTTAGTTTTATAAAAGAAGAACCAAATTGCTTACATGATAAAAGACCTTTTTATTTAGAGAATTGGAGGGATGGATGAGGTGGGTTCACTACTTCACACAATTAGTTACCTAATCATCTTGATAGCATAACATAAAAATCCACCACATAGTGTTGACTTCTGCATCATGACTTGACAGTATTATTAACAAAAACATAAAATACATTCATAAACATAAATAAAATGACTCAAGAAAAGAGAAAAGTATAAAGAAAAAAAATAACAAGAAATGGAAAACATATTAAGAATCGAAAAATTTTAGAAGAAATAAGAAAAAGATAAAAAAATTGTAAAACAAAAAGGTTAAAAATACTTATTAGTTTTTGAACCAGGATGGAGCATCTTTCCCATGACTAAACTAATGGCCACATATTCAGGAGATGGACCACACAATCCCCTAGTTACACACCACTGATTTTCGATCTATCATCATTATTGATTCAATTAATTGCATGGCAGCATGTCTAACATTGACGATAGTCTCATTTGGATCATTCAGAGATGTATCTTCATTAGGAAAATTTGTACTACTCAAACAAATTTGCAAAAGGTGTCATTATTCTGACACTTAGGCAAATTTGTAGTCAAGATGCTATAGCCAAATTTTGTGGTGTTTCATTAGACCCTCTTTGTTGACATTTGGATTAGTGGCCCAAGAGATGTCAACAAAGAACAATAAAACACCATAGTAGACTTGGCACCAACATCACTATTACATGTGTGGTCAGATGTCACTACACCATGCTCAAGAGTGTTTTGGATAGTGGTATGCAAAAGTGTAGGCAATATGTTAGGCGGAATGAAATGCAAAAAAGGGAGATGGGAAGTGAACAAGATGTCAAGATGTGGGATGTGAAGTTAGCATGGCTGATGATGACCATGGCACTAGGGTGGCTTGCCCCTAAAAAACATTGACGTCTCATTGGAGTGTTCATGAGAGAGTGACTGTGGAGATTCAAGATTGGGTCAATTACAAAATTATAGTGTGCATTCTTGGGAATGTGCTTTTTCCTATTCTTTTTTTTTCTTAGATTTTTTTATCTTTTGTGCATTTTTCTCTTTACCTTTTGCTATAGGGTGAACCTACGTTTGGTTCTGTATAATGCTAGATGTCAATTGCAAGGTGCTGGCCATTGAGTGGACTATGTGCCACCTAATGGGCTTTGCTTTGATGCAACCACATTGTGTCTATATGATAGGTGTTTTCACCCTAGTATGAGTTGTGTTACATCCACCTAGGCTTTGACCAACCAATAGAGGCTCCCCATAGGACAAGTTGTGTTACATCCACCTTGGGTTTTGTAGTTCAATTTGAAAGGTGCATGTGAGTCATAGTGCGTATGCATTAGAGGGTTTGTAACTTTGATTATGCAAGGAATTAGAGGAGATTGAAATGCAAGATTAGATGTGCATAAGCTATAATGGAATGAGGGGGATGTGTACTCTTGAGAAGCTTAGATAGTCCAATCATGCACATCGAAGCAATTTGGCAACTTGCCACTATGATGAGATGCACCTCTATGTATCCTTCTATAGGGATTTGTCCTAAAAATACAACTGTGAGAAGACAAGAAAATCATAAAACATGAAGTGAAAATCAAATGACAAGTGTGAAGATGTTGTAAATGCTCAAAAGGCTAAACAAGTTACAAGTGCTTAAGAAGCCAATCAAAGTGCTAAGGGCGATGATCTACAAGCACTTCAACGGCTTCACCAATGGTAGGTGCTCCAAAAATTAGCAAAATGCCAATTTAAGTTCTTCATAGTTCATGAACCTAATTTAAGGTCCTAGCAGACTATGGTGTGCTAGTTTAAAGTTTTAGCATATTGTTATGTGCTAGTTTAACATCATAGCAGATGAGCTATTGTGCTAGTTTAACATTTTGACCCATGGATGAGTTGTGCTAGTTTTAACATCATGGCAAATGAATGTTGTGCTAGTTTATAGTCTTAGTGGACTATTATGCTAGTTTCAGCATCATGGTGAATGAGAGCTATGCTAGTTTAAAAGTCATGGTAGATGTGTGCTTACCTTGCTTCGGTGTGGTACGATGGTGCATGCTAGATATACTATGCACCTGCAAGATCTTGCAAAAATCAACTAGCAAAAAAACATCAAAAGGCAACTATTTAAATGAAGTTAATGGATAAATGAAGATAAAGTAATATGAAAAGTGATAATCTTAGGCCGTTCCAGGTCACAGTGGTAGTTTAAGACCATTTTAGGCTACATGTGTTGCTAGTTTTGGGCCATTTTAGGCCATACATTTTAGTTTAAGGCTATGGTGGGCCATGTGTTGCTAGTTTAAGGCCATGGTGAGATATGCATTGCCCACATGTTACGTAGTGTTGCCAATTTAAGGGCATGGCAAGCTATGCATTGCTCACTAGTTTAAGGCCGTAGTGAGCCAGAATGATGATGTTACCAGTTTAAGGCCATGGCAGGTCATAGTGATGAAAGGAAAAGTGTTGCTAATTTTAGGCAGTAGAGGGCCACACATTACTTTTGTGATTTTAATGTTTTATGATTTTTATGATTTTAATGTTTTTCATGCATAAGGTAGTGTTTGAATGCATAAACAAAGTGAATAAATGCATAGAAAAAGTCAAACAATGCATAATCTAAGTAAGTAGGCTAAATGTAAATGTGTAAACAAATGCAATGCAAGCAAAATTCAAAAATGTGTTGTATGTAGCAGCAAAGTGTAGGCAAGCACCAAGTTCATTTTGAGTCAAGGGGTTCCCTTGGTCATGTAGTTGCTTTCTAATCCCATGTGAATTACGGGGCACATAGGGTCCAAGATGCACTGGGAGGTTGTTGGCTTCCAACACTCATTCGGGAGTGTTAGCCTTATGCATTTTGTTATCTGCTATAGGTTCATCACTAGGAAATTTCACCTCTAACCCTTACTTTGTATTGAGGCTGTTGATGGCCAAAGGGGTTGCATTATCACCATGGATAATGACTTCACCACATTCATATGGAAGGTGGATTTCTTAGTGGATTGGNNGGGGGGGGGCAGTGGAGAGATGGCCCGTAGCTAGGCTAGCCAAGGCATTTCCAATATCAAGTTAGAGCTGGACATTTCCTCTATGATGGTGAATTTTGTGGAGGTGGGAAAATCCTCCCCTACCGTGCAGGCTATGTTGATGGTACCCCTGCTAAGTACACATGAAGTATTGAACAATTTCAGGCATGCATTTTTTGTTAGCTTGATCTAGTTTGTAAGGCCTAGCTTATTGATGATGGAGTATAGAACTATGTTTGTTATTGCACCATCATCAACATGCACCCTGTCAATCATGCATTGCCCAGCACATATGTTAATAAACATTGGAGCTATTATGACCTCCCCTCATTTAGGGTTGATCTTGATTACCTCGTTGTGAAATGCTAGGGATGTTGAACTCGATTCCTATTATGTAGGAGGTGACATTGCTACATGAATAGTGTTCTCATCTATAGGTATGTCCTCCATAACAGGAATGGAGTCTAACATCTGGGCCAATGCTTGGAAATAGGAAAATGAGGTCATGACCAAGTCATACAAGCTTTCTCATGTTTAAGCATTTTCCTAACCTAGGTTAGTGCATTTGTGAAGTACTTGCCATTGTCCATTGTGTTGGCTTTGATGTCCTCCATGTGGCCTAAGTGATGGATCTCTCACAGAGGAGACTTGGGCTTGGTTTGCTTGGCCTGGATAGGGGCCTTACTGCTTGGTTGTAGCTTTCTAGTTGTGGCCTTTTCATCAACCATGGGAAGTGTAGGGGAAGTAACCAATTGTAGTGAGACAAGCACTTTTTGATCTCATTGTTGCCTATCCATTTCATTTGCAAGGCACTCATTTAGCCTCTTGTGTTGTCATTAAGTGGGTCTACCCATGTTTCCGGCAAGGTTAGGCCTTGGAGGACAAGGGACTAATACATTACCCACTACCAAGCTTCAAGTAGGTGAAGGGTAAGCACAATTTGGCATCTTGATGACAAACAGTTATTTAGCAACTGTTGTTATGACATGCCAATTTAACATTGTAGTAGATGATTGTTGTGGACTAGCTCATTGTGGCACCTTAACAACAAATGGTGCTTGCTTAGCAGTTGTTGTGGTATGTAAATTTAACATTGTAATGGATTATTGCTACGGGACCTTAACCACAAAGGGTGCTATGGGTGCATGCAGTGGCACTTTAACCATGAAGGAATGTCTTGAACATGTGGAGGCTGAGGGGACCTTTGCACTACTTGGAGACACTAGAGATCAAAAAAGGCTACTTCACCAGTTTGGACTTGCCACCCACACTGATGATATTTATGATGTAGGTGGCATAATCCATGTTGGATTGGTTCACTGCATCAAGCACTAGTTCATCCCTATCTATCATTCTTTGTAAATCATCTTACAAAGCCTGACAAAATTTTTTTCTATGATTGGACATCTAGTGGTATTGATAGAATTGGTCCAATTTGAAGTGTTGCAAGACCAGGGGCTCATTTGATACTACTGAGGTATAATTCCTTAATAGTTTGTAGTACCTATCATGTCCTTGGTGGGCATCCTCTGACACTTGTTTGTGTTGGATTTACCTAGCTTTTAGTAGTTGATCTAGCATCTCTAAGGGTTTCAGTGGCAATGATGTATACTTTGAGTGATCCTTATGCTCAAAGCTAGGCCTTGGACCAACTTGTGTCGTGGTCCTTACCGATGTAGATGGGTTGGTTTCTTGGGCACTAGAGTTGGCAGCTTTGTGTATTGGGGCTTTATGTTGCTTAGCCGTCATGCCCTAGTTGGTTGCTTTACCATGTATGGCTACCATTGCCACTATTTCATTCTACTTTTTCACATGCTAGTTTTTATAGGACATGTAGGCTAGGTCATTACTAGCCTACATTGCATCCTCTATGCTTTTTATTTGACTAAAGACTTCGTTTAGAGACTTCGAGGCCAAGTAGTACAGTTTTAACTTAATGAAGTCATTAACTACATCCTTGAGGATGGCCAAGAGGTGATTCTCTGCTATTGGCTCATGCATTTCATTCAATGTGATGCTTCAGTGTTGAATAAATTTCTACATAGGCTTTAAGGGGTCCTACGTGATCTACATAAGCTAGTTGAGGGTTGCTTTAGGTTTCAAGTTGTACCTAAATCATGTCACGAACTAGCTTAGCAGATCATCCAAAGAGGAGATTGAGGCCCTAGGTAAAACATGGTACTAGTCAAGGGCTTTGCTAGTTAGTGACATGGGAAAGACATGCATGATGGTGTGTGGCTAAGCTTGTAGAAACATGCACTTGAACTTGAATGTATGGCCAAAAATGCAAATTTGGAAACCCCTAAAATGTTGGGGCCATAGGATATTTATAGGATTAGAGTTTGTCTAAAATGTAGAGAGACTACCACATGGTAGTGGGTTAGTCGGGACTATGTTGTACCCAAACTATGCACTGAAATACCACAAAATTTTGGGACTTAGCATCTCAAGTACAAATTTTTCTAAGTGTCAAAGTAGTGGTACTTTTCCTAGATTTTTCTAAGTGTTGAGTGTAGTCAGCTCTACCTGCAAGATTTGAACAATTTTTCTAAGTGTTAGAATGATGGCACTTTTTGCAAATTTGTCTAAGTGTTGGTGTTATGCTCCCCAACATAGCTAGTGTTGCATGCATGAAGGCCTATTTTGCAAAATTTTCAATAGCTACAAAATTTTTTTGAAGTGTTGTGCTATACCTAGCATTATGACACTGTAGCTATTATGCTCTACAGTGACACTATAGCTATTAAACTTCACACTGTAGTTGTTATGCTCAGCATTGTAATTGCTATGCTCTAGAGTGTGGCAAGCATAGCCAACACACAAATGGTCGACTTTGAGAAATTTTCTAAGTGTTGTGCTATGATCCCATTGCCCCTACTATGCTCCAGAGCATAGCCAACATACCACACTTTTCAATGATAAGTTTTTCCTAAGTGTCGAGCCAGAAGCTATCAAGCTAGCTCAACATGGAAAAGGCATTTGGTAAATTTTCTAACTTCTAAGACCACCCCTCTTGCTATGCTCTAGAGCATAGCTAGCATAAAAAAAACAAGGATTACAATCTTCACTAGATTCTTCTAAGTGTCCATGTTATGTCCTATCCTTAGCTAGTGTCCTATGTCCCACATGTAACATAAGATGAGCATAGCAGCTAATGTCCTATGTCTCACATGTAACATAGGACAAGTGTAGTGGCTAGAGTTAGAAAATTTTTTGAACTTTTTCTAGTCACCTCCAAAATTAGAAAAGTTTATGAGATTTTTCTCATGGTCCCACCTACTGCACTATCACATGGTGCCCGATCTACATTTTGTACTAACCCCAGCCCTATAAATACCCATACACCCTAATTTTTTAAGGGGGGTGCTTCCTTTTTTCACCAATGGGTCATTTGGAACTTTCATTTGGCATTTGGCACTTTGGCATCTTGGCACTTAGCTCCATGGGTGAATGAGACTTAGAGCACACCACATCGGTGGAGAGACATAGCTACATTGCATGGTATACTATAGCCCCATTTTAGCCCTATAGAACATCACACGCTACATCATGGCAACCAACCTGGCAAGCATAGTTCATCATAGTGAGAACTAGACTTCATGGCCTAATACCACCAAGACTATGATTGTGTTCCCACTGTGCCTGTTGTACACTATGTACCTTTTTAGATGCTTTTGGAATTAGCTATGCTTCCCCTTTTAGGGTAGTGAAGTTCTATTCTCAAATTCTATTGCATTTCTTAAGCATTTCTCTTTGGTATTTAGTGTAACACTTATATTTTCTTGATTTATCATATGTATTTGCATGTTTACATCACTGTTCTTAGGCTGAGACATCCTACTACACTCTAGCTTAGCCAAACCTAATGCTTGCATATAATGCAATATAAACCCTTCTCACATATAGTCATTTTAACACCTTGTAAGTCCTTGTTTGATTGATAAGATTGTTCAAGGCACCTCATTTCCATTTCCTAGCATAGCCCTCATACAAATTCGAGGTTAGGTTATATGCCTATGGACCTATCGGTGTTCCAACCATTAACGTTTTCAGACATCATAGTTTTTGGTGCTAGAATGAGGGCTTGCCATTTTCTTTTACATTTTCATACTTAGCATTTTTTAGAGTGTAACAAAACTTTGGATGCTCTGGAGAGCATAACAAGTTTTCAAAGCATAGCAAGCTCCAACGTAGTGAGCGTAGCACCAAAGTTAGCCATTTTTAGTAGCTTTCATACTTAGAATTTTTTCTTACATTTTCATACTTAGCATTTTTTCTACATTTTCATACTTAGAATTTTTTCTACATTTTCATACTTAGCATTTTTTTTACGATTTTACACTTATTCATTCTTTGTAATTTCCATACTTAGCCATTCTTCTACATTTTTACACTTAGCCATTTTTCTACATTTTTATACTTCACCATTTTTCTACTACCAGTAGACTTAGTCAAGTTTTTTTTGCAGTTTTTAGAGTTAACTATTTTTTTGCAAACAGTAACTCTCATAACCTAATCTATGAACATGAATCCCGATCAACCTTCCACATCGATGTCTAACACATTGAACACCATGATCCACCCAAAGCGTGATGCACTAAACCATGAACAATATAATTTTGTTTGTTCTAAAATCCAAGTAGGAATACCAGTGGATCACCTCAACCTAGAGGCAAAATAAGATTATGAACAAGTCCATTAAGATGGATGAGAGTACAACCCTACCTTGTTCTACATAATTCCACTCATAGAGTCCTACCACTAGTTGTTATCCCAACTCATCCATGCAAACAAGCATGATACAGGGACAACCTACTAGAAAGCCTCACAAGAGGAAGAAGATGAGTTCATGGCCTACACTGAATGCAAGATCCCCCTCTACACCATCTTCCAACAACCACTCCCTAGTACAACCCCTTCTTAGTTTAGTTCATCCAACCTCTCTGAGATGGTGACCATGCTAATTCAACCTTTCTTGCAAGTGATTATTACATTTTCCCAACCTTATGCTCATGTAGGGGCCACCTCCTAGCCCTAAATAATTTAGGCATCCCACATCTTGCTTGTCTTATTGGTTCCCATCACATCCATCCAACCCACTTGCGTGTGGCCCACCTTAATCACCACACCCATCCCTTAGCTAACACATCAACTAAACCCATTTTTTATAACTTTAAACTAGCAATGTTTGTATGCTACAATGTTAAGCTAGCAAAATCCACAACCAACAATCCAACCCTATGCCATACACCCAATGTAAGCTTAGACAATGCAGCTGGTTGGCACATCCCCAAGCTTGGATTAGGCATTCCAGCTAATCCAAACCTTGAAAGAGGAGATCAATTGACTCAAGGCTACCTCCTCTGACATTTTCAAGGTGGTGGACTTCTACCACGATGATCGCATAAGTCCTATGGTACTACCTCTAACTCTTCCAACTAGGGTCTAGCTACCTCAACTCACCAAGTACAATGGTGAAGGGGATCCCAACACACACTTGGTCATATTTTGGTCTAAGTGCTTACTCCTTCAAGCTTGGCCACATGCCATCATGCATGTGTTCCCCATGTCACTCACTAGCAAGGCCTTAGATTGGCACTATGCACTACCCAAGGCCTCAATTACCTCCTTGAAGGACCTCCTTAGCTAGTTCATGACATGATTTAGGTACAACCTAGAGAATGAAGCAACCCTTGATGAGCTCATGCAAGTCAAAAAAGGGTCCCTAAAGCCCATCCCAAAATTCCTTCAACATTGGAACATCACATTGAGCAAAATGCATGAACCCCTGTCAAAGATGCACCTACTAACCATCATCAAGGGTGTAGTGAATGAATTCATCAAGTACAAATTGTATTACCTATCCCCAAAGTCTCTTGTCCAATCCTTTTCCCAAATCAAGGGCATAGAGGAGGAAACACAAGCTAGCAATGACCTAGCCTATGTAGCCTATAGAAATCAAAATGTGTGCAAGCAAAATGCAATAGTGAAAATAGTGCCTGTAAGAGAAAAAGCAACCAACCAGGGTCCAATGGCTAAGTAGCCCAAGGCCATAGCTCACAAAGCCATCAAATCTAGTGCCAACTCACCTACATTGGCAATGGCCACCCCAAGGCCCAACTTTAACCACAAGGATTTCTCAAAGTATACAACACTACCGATGGAACCCTCTAAACTATTGGAGAAACTCTAAAAGTTGGGTGAATTCAACACAAATACATATCAGAGATTGCCCATGAAAAACATGGTAGGTCCTACAAACTACTAAGGAACTTTGCCTCAATAGTACCAAATGAGCCCTTGGTCTCACAACATTTCAAGCTGGACCAATACTGTGATTATCACTAGATGTCTGGTCATAGTACAGAAAACTATTGTGCTTTGCAGGATGACCTACAAAGAATGATAGAACATGGCTAATTGGTGCTCAACATAGCAAGCCAATCCAACGTAGACAATGCCCCCTATGTCATAAACTCCATTAGCATAGGTGGCAAGTCCAAACCTATGTAATGACCTTTTATTATCTACATGCCTTCTAATAAGGCAAGGATCCCCTCAGCTTCCACAAGCAAGAGGCCTCCATTTGTTATCAAAGTACCACCTTGGACACCCACAACACCCTTTGTGGTTAAGGCCCCACAATAATTATCTGCTAAGATGTTAAACTGGCATGATGCAGCAACAGCAACTACTAAGCAACCTTTCATCATCAAGGTGTGACAACAAGTTAACCCCATAACAACTCCTAAACCACCATTTTTCATAAAGATGCTATAATTTCATGGCCCCTCACCTACCCAACTCCCATTAGTGGGCAACATTTTGGTCCCTCCTCCTTCAAGGGTTGACCCCATTAGTAACCTAGGTAGGCCTACCAAATGGCAATGCAAGAGGATGAACAAGTGCCTTGGAACCTTCATGGTCAAAGCAAAGGCCATGACTGGCGAGCAATAACTGAATGTTGGGGTCTCTACCCCCAAGCAAGCCAAGTAACCCAAGCCCAAGTCCCCTTCACAAGAGGTGCATCTCTCAAGATGCATGGACGATGTTAAGGTCAACACAATGAATGACAACAAGAACTTTGTAGGTATACTAACCTAGGTGAAATAAATGCTCAAGGAAAAGAACACATCATTGAGCTTGTACGACATGGTCATCACCTTATTTACTTACTGCCAATCCTTAGCCTAAATGTTGGCCTTCATTCCTATTATAGATGACATCCCTATAGATGAGGCATGCATCTATGCTATGATGTTGCCCCTTACACCATACATATCAGGTTTAACATCACTATCATTTCATGAAAATGTAGTCAAGATCAACCCTGAATGAGGGGAGGTCACTATAGCTCCATTATCCATTAGCATATGTGTTGGGTAGTGCACCACCTGCAGTCCATTAGCCTTTGTGGTAGGAGAGCAATTCCCCACTGGCATAGATTTCACTATCATAGAGGAGAAGCAACCTAATCTTGGGTAGGCCTTGGCTACCTCAACTACGGGTCCTCTCCTCTCCCATCCATCAAGAAGTCCACCTTCCATACGAAGGTGGTCAAGTTATAATCCATGGTGATAATGTCCTCCCTTCAGCTACCCACAACATAGACATGGAGAAAGTGTCAGAGGTGGAGTTTCTTGGTGGTACACCTAAAGCAACCAACACAATGCCTAAGTCTAACACATCCAAACGAGTGGTTGAAGCCAACAACTTCCCAAAAGATCCTAAGCCTTGTGCATCCCCTAATCCACACCTAGTTAGGAAGCAATTATGTGACCAAGACTTTTCCTTGGCAAAAAATGTTCTAAGTGCCTACTTACCCCTTGCTTGCATGGGCCATGCTTTTTTAGTTTTTACTTTCATTACATTTGTTCATGCATTTACATTTCACCTGTTAGCCTAGTTTATACACTACTTCACTTTGTTTACACATTTCTACTTCATTTATGCATGCATCCACTTAACTTATGCATTGCATTTGAAAACCATCAAAAACAAATAAAAATCATAAAATTGAAATTGCAAAAAAAACATGGCCAAAAATGGCCTTAAACTAGTGATGGCTTGAAATGGCCTTAAACTAGCGATGACATGAAATGGCCTTAAACTAGCGATGGCCTAAAATAGCCCAAAACTAGCAACATTTGATAGCCTGAAATGGGTTTAAACTACCATTGTGGCTTGAAACAGCCTAAAACTATCACTCTTCACATTACATTCCTTTCATTTGTGAATTTTAACTCTATTTATGATATCTACCACTTGATGTTATTTTTCTAGTTAATATTTGTAGGATCTTATAGGCACATAGCATGACTATGCATGTAGCATTGCACCTCACACAAGCAAGGTAATCATTTGTAAGCACTTGGCGTTCAGTACAAGGGAGGAGTGATTTTTATTTTATGGCACTTCCTTTTTCTTTTCTCTTTCTTCTGTTCTTTTTTTTTCACTTTACTGAATCTAGAGAAGCCGCCAACCTTTAGGCATGGGTGCATGTCTTTCCAGTGGGACCCCCTAGAACAGCGTTTGATTTTCGAGTGCCCTTTTGATTACTCTTACTCCCATTTTTCATTAGATCTACAAGGATCTTAGTACAACCATATTGCATGATAACTCCCACAGATGTCACCAAAGAGAATCCACAAGTCCCCTTGATGTCACACCCTAATCATTCCCTCTTGGTCCATCCTTCTTCATTCTGGGTACAATGAACACAAAATTAATTTTAAGTTTTAGAAATTTCAAGAATATCACTGTACCCTTGAACAGAACCTCTTTATTTATAGAGTGGATGAGTGGATGTAGTGGGCTCACTGTTTCAAATAATTGATCACTCATGACTTAATAACATAAAACACATCTCAACCAACGATCCACATGAGTGTTTTATTCGTAGATGAGATTACTTACAAAAACATGAAAATACAAACACACAAAAAGATAAAACAAAAAAGTTAAAAAATGAAAAACTGGAAAACAAAAAGTTGTAAAATTAAAGAAAATTAAAAACATTTATTAATCCTGCTTGTTACTGAAATGGGGGATATCCCCCATAACTAAACGGTTGAGTATGGCAAGGATTAATAAATGAAGAATGAGGATCCTTGCATATTGGAATTATTGACACCGGTCCAAACTTATCCCCTTGGATTTTACGCACTTTGTAATAAACACAGTGGGGCACTTCATACGATGTAGTTCCCGGATAACGAGTTGACCCACTATGATGGTTAGGACCGTTAGATGGTATGCAAGGATTGGACTGATGCCTCCCATGGTTGTGTTCATTGGGCCTTGTGGTTGTTGGAGTGTTAGTTGGTGGCCCTGATGAAGGTACATGAGGCGCTGGGTTTGAAGGTAAGGATGCACCACATTGTTGGACTTGTGCTGGGTTGGAAGATGCAGTGGCCTCAGAGTTATGTTGTCCCTTCCTACGGCCGTGTTTAAAGAAAGGACGTCTTTGATGTTGAGGAGGCTCTTCACCGTAGTTAGTAGCAGCAGCACAAGTGTTGTTCATGGGTTGCGGTGGTACAAACACCTGAGGAACAGTTGGTGGCATTGTGGAAGGAGGGAAAGGATAAGAATGTTGAAAGTTAGGAGGAGGATAAGGTGCACAAGGTGGTGGTTGTGTTGGAGGTATGGGTTGATGGTATTGTGAAGAATGGTATTGTGGTGAGATAAAGTGTGGTGGCCCAGTTGAAGAAACAGGATGTTGAACGTTATAAGCATTTGGATTCGGAAAATGTGAAGGGTGCCTCCAGTCTAAGGGTGGATTCCCCCACGACTGGGATTGTTGCCACTGTGGTCTAACACAGTATCTCTGTACGAACTCTGGATGTAACGTATTTCCCCAATGCTCATGTAGATGTAACAATATTGGGCATTGGCCTTTGGGGTGATCGTACAGGCATATGTTGCATTCATACGTAGGATTGGCAGTTGAGCGCTTATTCCCTTCATTCTTTTTTTCCGAATGTCTACTATTTTGTCCTGCTTCTTGGGTTGTGAAAACTCTATCTCCAATGATGTTGATATATTCTCCACACTTTTGATTCATCCATTCCAACATCTTATTGATCTTTGCCTCGGCTTCTTCTAACAATTGTTGTATTGGCAAAGATGATGTTTCCACCTTGGAATTTGTTGATCTCTCCTTGTTATGATCATGGACCTTTGTTGAGTTAAGATTTTGGTCCCGTTGATGTTTTTCAACACTCTCCCATGTAGCTATTTCTCCTTCTTCTTTTGCTACCCGCTTAATAAGCTCTTGGATTTGATGGGTTCGTAGGTTGTATAGTTGACCTCGGGCATACGTTCCTAAGGTCTCTCTTGTTTCATTACGTAGCCCATCAATGATATGGTACATTAGCCTTTCCTCGGAAAACCCATGGCCTGGACAGTTGTTTAACAGTGAATAATATCTTTCTAAGGCCATGTCCAAGGGTTCATGTTTTTCTTGTTTCCATCCTTGGATTTGTTTCCTCAAGGCTGACACTCTTGCGTAGGTTTGATATTTTTCGTTAAAGACTTCTACCATTGTTGACCAGCGTCGTATCGAATTTGGTTTTAACGATCTATACCATACTTTAGCTTGGTCAACGAGTGTCATAGGAAAGAGCTTCAGTTTTTGCCAACTGTTATCAATGTTATTCCATGTGCAGGCATCGTAGAAGGCTAGTAAATGTTGATGCGGATCTAAGTCATAGCCTCCTGAAAATTTAGGAAAGTTGTTTAAATCGAGCCTGGGTAGTCGGCTCTCTTTACGATGCCTACGTGAGATTCGAACAGCCTCTTGTATTTGCGTGAAGCTTGTAGTGGCCAGTGGGGGTTCATCGTCATCAGGTAAGTTATGTCTTCTTGTGTTATGATGACGTTGTTTTTGTTCATTCTTATAGGAAACTCCCACTTCAGGTTGTATACTCCAACTTTCATCGTCATATAGCTCATTGGTTCTCCAATGAACATCCTCACTAAGTGTGGCGTTATTATCATCTTGTCGGAGAGACATTGTTGTGTGCGAATTTATGTGACTTTTAATAATTTCTTCTTTTTAAGAGATATATCGTTAAGTTCTTTACAGCGACCTTGTATGATATAACTAATCTAGATAACTAGCACCATCCCCGGCAACGGCGCCAATGATGAGTGGCGAGGTACCCCTACACTCAACCATACGAAACGAGCGTCGCACGCGCGATCCGGTCGAACTCCGCAGATGGACTAGTTGTGGCACCTAGATAGTTAGCCTTAGGTCGCAGTTCGCTGTCTTCCCATCTAGACTAGTTTTGCATATGTCACGTATGGTTTAGTCTAGATGAGGTGTATGATGTGTCCTAATTCTAATGCTACTCCTGATGGCAGTGGAAAATAATATTTAACTAAATCTAAGCTAAGAGGAAAAGGGTAAGAAAATCTAATCTAGCCTAAGTGCGACGAGCAACCGATTCCTTGATCAACCGTACACATCTTGGACTTCGTGCACGACTGCCACTGGGACTACCAAGCATAGGCCTAGGTACGCCACTGGGATTACCAAGCGCAGACCCCAAATACGCCACTGGGTTACCAAGCGTAGATCCCCCTAGCTACACCACTGGGCTACCAAGCAGTCACACTTAAATGCTCGTAATCAAGTCGAACTCGTTCCGCTTCTAGGAGTTTAGGGTTGAGAGACTAATCGCGATAAGTAACCGATTCCTTAACTAGCCGTACACACCCGTAGATGCTCGTAGTCAAGTCGTACTTACACCGCGCTATGAAAGCAATAAATAACATGAAATAAATAACAATAAATAAACTAAGTGAATGCTGCAATGATGAAGTAATCTCGATCTTTATTGCCGGTCATGTGCGTGTCCAAGTACGGCACACTCGAATAAAGACACCGTACAATCACATTCACCACACTGCGGGCAGACACGGGAAAATTCTAACTCTGGAGGGATCAAACTGCCAGAGCTTCGCTACCTAAAACTGGGATGTCAAATGAGGGAGAGCCACCTCTTATTTATAGACATGACGGTTGACTGCGATATCGTGTACGCGATATCGCGGGGGATGCGATATCGCGTGGGACGCGATATCGCGGCCCATGATACATAGCGACCCATGATACAACATGGGTGCCTTAACGTCGGTGCCTTAAGGCGATCGCCAGCACTATGAGCAATTTAGGTCTCATCAAGTGGCTAGTTATCCCTACTCCCAACCATATGAATCACAAGCATTCACCCGTGACTCAGTCGAAATCTGCAAACTGTAAGCACTTAACATACACCAAACTTCCAACCAGTGAAACCTTGGGTTGGAACGGTAGTTGTCATCCTAATCTCACTTGTGAAGTTCTATTATTTTGTTTAAGTGAGACTAAGGCTAATGATTTTTATATATTTTTATATATCTTTTTCGGCGACTAAGTGAGGTATGGAAAGTAATGAATAGACTATTATCTAAACTCTAGTTATCTTAGTTTGTATTCTAACTACTTCTAGCATAAGTATCCAATCCCATCTTCCGAGCACGTCTTGAGCATTTCCTAACACTGCTAGGTTACCAGACGTTAAGCATCGTTGGGCTTACCAAGTGTTTGGATTACGTTCGATATGGTCGTACTTATGTCTTTATCGAACTACGAATGAACCATAACGATTGAAATTATAATAATAAAAACATCAATAATCAACAAGTAACTAATAAATCATAAACAAATAATTAATAAAGCATAAACATTTTAAACTGTTAAATGCATGAAACAACTAAGTCCAAATGCTGCAAGGATTGCATGAACAGTTCGTCTTTATTGTCGTCATGCCAATGGGCTTAGATACATCAACGCTCGAATAAAGATCCGATCGCTTTTCATACACCTACTGCGAGCACTTGGAAAATATTCTATCTCTTACGGGAGCAAACTGCAAGAGCTTCACTATCACTACTCAAAAAGATGCCTAAATGGGGTTGAAGGCCCTCATATTTATAGGTTAGGAAAGGTGGTTGCGTAAACAGGGCCATGTCAACGTAGGGTGGCTACATCGATGGGCCTGCGTCGATGCAATCGCGTATATGCCGCCCCGTATACGCGGCCCAGTCGATGCATTGACTTTTGACACTTCATCA
>MNCI01007630.1:378549-408796 GCA_015680685.1 Gnetum montanum
TTTCATTAAAAAAAGAAAGAAAAAGAACTTGCCCTACTCGTAGTTTCATAGTTAAAATTAAATGTCTACTACAACTACCATCACAAGGTTTAGTCATGATCTTTCAAGAAGGCAACATAAAGTCCCTATTTTAAGTACCAACCTCCATCAAACATAAAAGCTTCCAATGCAACAACTCTACCATTTCATGAACAAATTTATTAACCATGCAAGCTCTTAATTGTTGTAAAGATACCAAGCATTAGTAACTAGAACCCTATTAATTATAAATGATGCCAATAGCAACAAGTTTTCCATGCACACGCCTTACGTAGTTAGCTAGCTCGTTCACACACATCAGCACACAAGTGCTGCAACACCCTCATCTACCTTTCTTTGTGTTTGCATAGGTTAGGGCCCGCATAAGTTTTTATGATAAACAGGAAATTGGTAAAGCAATTGGCAATTTCATCCTGAGGTGCACCATAAGCTCTCACCATTGATGGCAGATGCCCCTTCGCATATGCACTTTTTAAACCAAATTGAACAAAAATTTCCGGGATGGAATTTCTTCACTCTTAGTAAAGAATCCAGACCAGCATTGCTGCCCGTGTAGAGGTCTTTTTCTGGACTCGAACGTCCCAACATTGCCAAGGTTTTAACTGAACGATGTCAGAGAAAGTAAAAACAACGAAAAGTCTGATTCGTTGTAACGAGATAACTTCTATCACTTAAAAAGGTCGAACACAGACAAAATAGTTGCGTTTCGTTTAGTTATGAAATGTAGTTTATTGAATAAAGGCGTTGACTTAAAAGGTGCATGTGCAGGCTAGAGTTGAATTCTAACAAACTAGTTGAGAATTGACATTTAATTACAGGGCAGCCCTACACTAATTAATCCTTTGATGTCACTGTCAATAATAACAAAAAAAAAAAAATGTGCGTAGGCTCTTTTTCTGTAGCGTTAACGTACAAATTATTTGTTAATTGGAACCTCTACCGCTAAATTGAGCAATTTAAGTGAAGCCTGAGACTGTACTTTATGTACCTACAGTATTTGTGACTCTGTTAGCATCTTAAATAATGCCAAGCAAACTTCTCCACTCCATGGCCGACACGCTGCGACGCCTCATTCTGGACTGCAACCCACCGAAAGCATTCACGGAAGACGTCCCGGAAATGGGCTGCCCTGCGTGCCTGCGCGTGAGTCTGAGTTACTGGAGCAGCAGCGCTGCGAGGGGCTGGCGATGGAACAGGAACCCGATTTTACGCTTTCGCCCAGCTATGACCAGACCCACGCCAAGATGCTGCTGTGCAAGTCCGATTTTTTTAACATGGCCTACCGCAGCTACAGTATGAAGTGGCGCATCGACGGGATTGGCGATGTAGACGTGAGTTTGGCGCGGTCGCTGCCCAAGCAGAGATCGGAGGCCGCGTATGATATGGCGATCAGCGTGGAAGCGTATTGGCAGGTGGTGACGCTGCGGCTGGGCGACGGTGTTTCTCTGCTGCTGCAATTCCGTGCCCGCGAGTTGGTGACGTCTAAGTTTGAGCGAACTCTGCTGGAGAAATTTTACGATGCTCAAGCGCAGGAGAAGATGGGGAAATTGATGGCGGAAAGCAGCGCCGTGAGTAGCAAGCGCAGTGGGCTGAGGCACAGCATTGAGGTGTTGGAGGCTGCCAAGAGTGTGCTCACCGGCATCTTTCCTGGTCAGGCACCCATGTTCTTGGAATACTATCAGTCCACGCCCGGGTGCCTTTCGGTCTCAGGCAACGTGTGAATGTGTGATAAGTATATTTCTATGTATGGGTGAAATATTACATGATCCTACTTTCACCCTCGTCTATCTAGTTTAAATCCTCCTTAATCATCCTTGCTTTTGCGTGTGCGCCCAATCTTTTAATGGTCTCATCATTGCCGGTATATAACATTATTTAAATATATTATGTTGATTAATAGTATTTTCTTTCTTTTCTGATCTTGTTCGTTACGATGCTCCATACGATGCTCCACCTAGAATGTAGAAGTTCTGAGTTCAAACCCTTTATTCTACCCTAATATATCATAGCTGTTTTTTTTTTTACAAGTCTTTTTTGAACCATTGCATATTAGAGCTTTTATTTTCTGCAACCATACACATATTATAACTTTGGTATGGATCAAAAAAAGTATAATATTACAAATTACAGCATTCATTTCTTTTTTTGGTTGATCTGTAAAGGCTGTAGCATCAAACGTTTTTTGTTTTTGTGAGCTCAAATTGCAATTGTAGACCACAAAATACACTTCTCTAAATTTTTTTTACTCAAATTGCAGCTGTAAATCACAGAATACATATTTCTTTTTAACGGGTTTGAATTGTTGCTTAGCTTTGGAGATTAAAGAGCCAAAGCTCACAAAAATTCATCTATTTAATAAAGCATTTTGGGTTGAGCCATGTCAGAGTTGCATCATTAAGCAAGTAGGGATAAGTTACATGGGTATTGGTAATAGTGGAGATGACATGGTGATTGTCATATCACAAGAGATCACACACGACAAATAAACTATTGCGTTCATCTATCTATATAAGAAAAGGATGAGGTGTCTTGTCACAATTTTATAGTAAATAAGAATTTGAACTACGTTACAAAATTTATTTCAATGAAAACACAAAACAGAAGAGGCAAAGACTATCTATCTTAAGTACATTAAGTTAGACAATGAAAAGAGTTTGGGGTACCTCTAAAATCTTAAATTGATAAAAGAAGTTATTGAAGATTAGAACTAAAGTTTTCAAAAATACCTAAAGGAATGAGCAACTAAAGTGAATGAACAGAGCCAGTCACAATAAAGGTGTAACATTTTTTTTAAAAAAAATATCAAGATAAATTCTAAAATTAAATTATGTACATACAGGATGAGCGTACTTGTTAGAAAATAGTCACCGGTCCAAACTAAGAGACGCAAGGAAGTCAATAGGTGCTAGTAACCAACATTGTCAACTCCCCCAACAATCCTAGACCCTCCACATATCACATACAAAAACCTATCCCAATACAATAGTAGACATACAAAAAACCTACAATTTGAACAAGGCATCCCAAAAACCCCAAAATCTCTAACTTGTAGCATCCCCAAACCAAAAGCAACAACCATAACAATTAACTATTTGAGTCACAAAGTCAAACCCCCAAGATCGCCCGCAACATCTAGTTCTTCCCCCAATGAATATCAAGGGCATTTCCACGTGTGTTGTCAGGCTTCTTGCCATAGTTCAACCCAGATGTAAACTTGTAGCTCATCCTGCAACACCTTTTTTGGACCTCAACCTGCCACTCCTCCAACTATCATGTTGCCAGATCTACGTCCTGCACCTTCCAACAAGCCTCTACCTTGAGTTGTGTCATCATTGGCATCTCTTGTCGCTCCATTGCACGTTGAGATGAACTAGCCACTTCCCCCCTTTCGTGATTCAACTAGCAAGCCCCCTCCTCAGTGCCCCCTTTATCACCCTGAAATCTTTGCCTGTAATAAGCATGTAAGAGTTTTGACTGCAACACCAGCAGAAGCACCAACATGTCATGCTACCACAAGGCCAGAATGACCCCTACCTCTTCTTGCACCTCAATGACTCCAAGAAGAACATAAACCTTAAAACCAAAGCCTTAACGAAGCCCAAACTTGCAAGATGACCACCCCCCCACCCCCCGGCCAATTTCCTGCAACAAGACAAAAGCTTATTGCATCCCCTAGGATGAAAGCTAAAATCCAAAACAAGCAATTCAAAAGGGACACCCTTTAAGAAAAAGCAATATTATTGGGCAAGCCTAGTGCTCAACATTGAAGTTGAACATTATTAGCTATAGAGCATTTCATATCGTAGTCAAATTCAATGTAGTTGGTGTTTTATTACTATTCCTATTGTTAATTGTAGAATGAGTACGACTTAATTACGAACATTTAAGTGTAACTACCTGGTAACCTAGTAGCATATCTAGGAGTGCTCAAGTAATATACACTTGGTAATCCCAGAAGTAGTACATGAAGTCCAAGATGTGCATGGACGATTAAGGATGAATGCTCATCTTACTTAGGCTAGCTTAGTTTTTGCTTCTCATTCCCTATTAGCTTACAACAAGATGATTTTCCATTGTCTCTAGGAGTAGCACTAGTTTAGGACTACATCATACACCTCACTCTAGACTAAACCATATGTGATAAAGCAAATACTAGTCTAGGTGGGAAGACAAAAAACTGTGATCAACATGTAACTATCTGGATACCACAACTAGCCTGTCTGCGAAGTTCGATCGGATCATGCATGAATGCTCATATTCATATGGTTGAGTGTAGGGATACCTCGCCACTCATCACCAACACCATTCATGGCCACAAAAACCTATAAAAGCCAATCTAAAGCACCATTTATAGGTTCAATAATTTTCTTAAGGTTCCACACTTTTTTGTAATCTACGACCATTTCACACTTTTACACACAAAATTATTCATAGTTCTACACATGGGAATTCTCAAGCACTCAAGAGTTTTGCAAGTTTCCACACTTGTATTATCTTGAACCCAGCATAAACACCCTATGACCTTGTGGCCTCATACCCACCTTTGGGGTTTGTGAATTTTCAAGATCCATACTGCACTCCTAGGATTCCTAACTCCCAATGTAGAGCATTTGGGTAGCTTAGATATTTTACACTTCTCAACCCCCATCATAGCCAATGTTGTAGATTTGAGGTTACAGTTGAGGAAAGTTCAAAAGCATCAAGAGTGGCTTAGCACCTTGATCATGGAGTAGATTGCATCAGCTTCAATGGGCTTTGAACTCCTACATTAGTGAACCCCCCCTTGGCTGCTCATTTAGGCACTATTTGTATACATTTTCTTAAACTTATTCTTTATTTTTTCTCAATAAAGTTTTAAGTTTTAGGTTTTATGTACAAAATATATATTTTTTAATATCTGTATATTATTCAAATCTACTATCAGTTTTACATTTCGTTCACCAAACTTTGCATTTTGTAAGTCGTTAGTTGATCTGTTGGACCTGCTAGGGTGTCCTAAATCCCATTTTTTTATGAAGGCTCTAGGGATTCACGGTTGAGGAATTGTTGCACTAAGGATCTTCGATTTTCTAGCGATTGAGGCTTTTAGTCGTAACAGTTTTTCTTGATGCTAGAAGGAGGAATTTTTCCCAAATTCTATGGCCAGATTTATTCCTCTCCATTGCCAATGTTGCCATTTGCAAGCTTTTCTTTGATTTCTCGTAGCCAAACCTTTGAAGAATCAACACTGATCTTTCCCTCCCTATGACTAAAATTGCAATGTGTAGGTGATTAGATGTTGGATTTTCACAACACTTGCTATGAATTTTATAGCCCAATGCTAGCGTTGATATCTCTTTCTCCTATTTTTCCTTTCTACTGCTAATATTTTATTCTCTAGTTTCGAAAGTTGATGGTTCAACTCTTCAGTAAGTTGGTTTTCCTCCATTTTTCCAAGCTAAGAAAATTGGTAGCTAACTAAAACTAGTTTTATTGGAAAAACACCAACTTTTCACTTTGGGTTTTAGCCTTTCTCTCATTAACGTCAAGGTAGGAGGTGTGAGATTCCCATCATCTCATTCCCTTTCTTTCCCTCCTTTGCCATACCTAGTGTGGAAGCAGTTGGAAGGCTAGCATGGATGAGGTTTGTTACCATCTTAATGACAAAATTTGCTTTTATTCCATTTCCAAAATTGCAAGTTAAAAGCCATTTTCTAGTTTTCTAAAGTTAAAACTCCCAAGGAACCCAATGCTGTCTTTACCCCCTATAGCAGAAACCTTAATGTGGAAGTTGTAGGTGGTGTGGATGCTAAAGTTTCATAATATTTGTTGTGAATTTCTAGAATAAAGCTAGTGTGGAAGCCTTAACAACCATTTAATTTTTTCCACAACATTTTTTCCATAAAAATAACATTGGTTTTCATACCAACCAGACTTATTTTCTCCTTATTTGTGGTAAAAATTGGTAGCTTGCCAAAACCATCTTTGGAAACTACTAGGTTTCCATTTTGACCTTCAAAGTTTTCCCCCTCTCTCCAATGTTGAAATAAGATGTAAGATTTTAATTATCTCATCCCCCTTCTTTCCCCCCTTATCATACCCAATGTAGAGGCAACTAGGAGGTCAACATAGAGGGTGTTGAACATCAACGTTTTTAGCTTTTCATTTTTGGTAAAGGGATAAATCACCATTTTCCCCCAATTAATAATTTTAGTAAGTACTTCATTTTTATTCATTTTTGTTTCTTTTAAAAATTTTTGAATTCTATTCACTGGAACTTACTTTTATTATATCATTTATAGCCTTGTTTTAAGCCATTCTCAACACTATAGCCATGTCTTTATAGTAATCTACCAAGTTGCCCTTCACCTTTACTAGTGAAGATCCTAGCTAATAAGCCATGAGGGTATATGACCCCAAAGACCTTACTATCATTGAATGTAGGCAATCTTTGAGGATCAGAGGAAAAATTCCTAATTTCATAGTCATAAATGATGATTGATACTACTTCATTTGCATCAAAATATAGGTTGGCATGCTGATTCCATGTTTAAAAGCATAAGCCAAAAGGGAGTTCAAACGTATATACTGTAATGGTAAGGAGTACATCCCTTCCTCCTATGACCAAATACCTCTATCTAATATCTATGTAAATATACTAGCCCAATTAATTGAGATGGAGGAAGAAGATGAAAAACATAGCTTCAAGGAATAATAGGAGGAGAAGGATGAAATTAGGATAGAATCTGAGCCAAAAAACATCTTGGGATGACTATTCCAACAAACATCTTCAAGGTTATAGCACCTTTCTCTAATGCTTTCATTTTCTTCATGTGTATGGTGCCACCATCTCCCACTTCTTCCTACCCTACTACAAATGACCCCACACTGGTCATAGCCATGCATCAAACTCAATTAATGTCACAAACTAAGATCCATAATCCATCTATGTCATTTGCCACATGGCTTAAATTAGTGCAACCATCAACAATGGTTTTTGTCACCACTAATAAATCATGTTTTTCATATGCTCCGATATCAAGGTGGCCACAATATCGGGTACGCGATATTGCAGCCCAAGATGTCATATCATACATTTGATATCATAGGGTTACTCTCGGGTCTATAAATACATCACCTGAGCACATGATTGAGAGTAGTTTTTTGGCAGCCAAGTAGCGAAACTCTTGCAGTTTGTCCATTTGAGAGTTAGAATATTTTCCAAGTGCCTGTAGTAAGAGGTCTAAGTGTGAATGGATCTTTATTCAAGCATTGATCTACCTAAACATATCATTGTGTTGGAAATAGAGACAAACTCTTCGTCATCCTTGTAGCACTTGAGACTTTCTTTCTTATGCATTTACATATTTTTAATTATGGAGAGTTGGAAATTTCTGACAATTTTAAACAAGAGCCCCTTGAATTGAAGACATTACAGATTGGAATGGAGTATGTATTCTTGAAAAATGGAAGGTTGATTATTATTAATGCCAAGATTACTACATAATAGAAGAAAAATTTAATAAAAGTTGTGGGAAAATGGCTAGCAGCCTTTTCCTCATCATATTCTGAATCACTAAGATAGATCCAAAAATATGCTAGCACTGAATATACACCGACCCTGCCATTAAGCCAAAATGATAGCCACAATGACATTTGAATCCCAAATTAAAGCATATTTCCAAAGAAGAGATTGAACAACTCCTCAAGGTAGGATTCATCTACCCTATCATAGATAGTGAATGGGTCAATCCACTCATGATCGTAGCCAAGAAAGGAGGAAAATGGTAGGTGTGCATTGATTTTTGACTACTCAACATGGCAACTTTCAAGGATCATTTTTCATTATCTTTTATCAACCAAGTGTTGGACACCATTTCTGGGTTTTGCTATTACAACTTTCTAGATGGTTATAGTGGTTATAATCAAATCCAGATTACACCAGAGGACCAGGCAAAGACAAATTTCACAAGTCCTTGGGGGACTTTTGCTTACCATTGAAACACCAAAAAATTCTGGGCTTAGTACTTCTCCAACAAGAATCGAGCTAAAATCGTGATGCTCCCCACCATGACTAAAGCTTGACGGCCTCACAGAAAGCTTCAAATGGAGTCGAACTAAGTAAGAAATGGTTTCCTAAAACCCATAGAAGACTATGGTGACATCTGGCATCAAACTTGGCAAATTTTGAGCTCAAAATACTTAATTTTCACTGAGTATCCAGCGTGCACGTCCAGCATGCATGCCCAACGTGTGACTTCAAAGACTACCCAAAACAGGCACTTCAGAGCAAGATTTTCACAAGGCATCAACTCTTAGAGATAGGGCAATTGTTAGGTGTCATCATGGGCTCAATAAAATCAGGTTTTGACTTCGAAATCATGCACTTTGGGGTTCACACGCTGAGCATGTACATGCTGCACGCCCAGCATGTACACCCAGTGTGTAGAATAGCGTACACCAGTCGAGGCCTTCCAAAACCATGTCGAATCAAGTCCAAATGAGCCCAAATCTGACAGAAAATATTCTCATGATCCAAGGGCCAAGCACAATATTTTCTGTTGTAATAGTAGTGTTCGTTTGTAAAGTTGAATTCTTTTATATTGCTTAAGTCTGTACGCTGGGTCACACGCCCAGCGTGTACACACTGGCATGTAGCACACTGTACAGTTGTAATTTTCTTTACACCCAGGCAACACAGCCACCTGTCATCTGACCCAAAATTCTCTCACCCACGGCCATTCATAAACCTCATAAAAACCCCAATTTTTCAAGAGATCAAGAGGGGGGGCAATTTGGGCAAACTAGAGACAAAATAAATCGGGAGACACTTAGAAAATAAGAGTAGGAAACCGATACGCTGGACTTCTACCCTGTATGCTAAGCATACAACCTTCACGCTATGCCTATAATTTAAACTAGTACATCCTCATCTCCCAGCATCCACCGGGGCTATTCATCCGCCTTGTGTCAGATTCGCAACTACGTTTAGATCGATGCATTGTAATCTCATTTTGCAATAAAGTTGTTTCATTTCTGATCAACATTTGTTATAGTTTTCATCCATTTTTGTTTGCCTCTATATTTTTTTTCTTTGCACATTCATGTTCTGGTCAACGTTTATCATGTTGTTTATGTATAACCCAGCGTATTGCACATTGCTATATGTTGGGGAAATCCTTATCTGATCTATGTGTGGACCACCCAAGGTACTCTACCTTCGTTCGTTCCAGCTCACCCTCAAGCGAAGGTAGGGTCTTCTATGCTAGTCTGTAAATCATGCGGTGCTTGTCCCATTCCAGCCTTGCATGGACGATTTTAGATAGTACAAAAAATGGCGCTAGAAGGAGGTCTTGAAACTGCTTAAATCTAATTTGATCTCATACGTCCACCCCCTGTGCTTCTAATCTACCGTCCTATTTTCTCACATTTACATTGCGTCAACATTAAACCTGATTATGAGCCTTCCAAATTTGTGCCCTGTTCTGCAGCATTCCCAGCATCCAATCACTGCCCAACTTACTCACACATTGTAGACTCTATCTACACGCTGCCTGACAACCTGCACGATGTAGACTCTGTCTACATGCTACCTAACAACCTGCATGCTGTAGACCTTGTCTACATGCTATCCAGTTTCTACACGTTGTAGGCCCTATCTACATGCTGCCTGACAACCTGCACGTTGTAGACCTTGTCTACACGTTGCCCAGTTTCTGCACAATGTAGGCCCTATCTACACGCTGCCTAACAACCTGCATGTTGTAGACTTTGTCTACATGCTATTCAACACACTTGCACGTTGTAGACCTTGTCTACACGCTTCTCAGCTACCCTGCATGCTCATCACTCTATTTGTACGCTGACTATCGCAACCTGCACGTCGTGAGCTTAGTTCACACATTGTGATCAGTCCCTTCACACTGACAACAGTGCATGTACACTGTACGCTAAGGACACTATTCATACTTTTGCACTTAACCAAATTTTCATCTGCGTACACTTGTTATGTTCAGGACCTTTTTATCATGAATACCACCAATACCAACATTTCAACCAAGCCCATTACAGATATCGTTGACCCCATGACCATCCCATTGCCCACAGTGCAACCCACGATGGGACCTCACCAGTCTCTCAGACAGCAAGGGAGAAATCTGTCATTTAACATTATCACACAGGAACAATATAATTTTATATGCATAAAAATCCAAACCAGCCTAGTAGTGGATCAAACTAAAATGGAGGCTAAGAGACAATATGAACTGTTTCATAGGGGAGGACATGAGTTCATCCCTTTCCCATATGACATCATCCCTCTTCCAGAGCACTACTCTGAGCTCATCTCACAGCTCCTCTTATTAAGTAGTCAGTCTCTAGACCAGTCTATGACAAATCCTCAATTGGAAGAGGAGGATGACTTTGTAGCTCACTCCGAACACGAAGATTCATACCATACCCTCAAGCCACAAACTTACATGAACTCGTTATTTCACCCATTCATGGGAGAAACTACATCCCTCCAGTCATTTAAAATCACCCAAGCACATGTGCCTCAACAAGAAGCATCCACACTTATTTCCACTCCCCAAATGATCGATACCCATCTCAATATACCCCTCGCCACTATTCCTCCTATTACCACATTATCCCCTCTCTTGCAAATACAACCCCAACAACAACCCCCACAAACCAATGTAGGAGCAACCTTCCCACCCCAAGTGATCGAAATGCCATATGTGATACCTGCTTCTACATCCGCGCACTATATACCATATATCCAAACCCAAAGAACACCCTTCATCACCTCAATTCAACAAGTTCAGGGCGTTCCCTCACAAATCATGACTGGACAGTGGGCTGGGACTGGTACACAAGTGCATCAACCCCCTAACTACAACATACCACCTCCTACAATTCCACCCATGAACATCCCTCAAGTACAGCAACAACAACAACAACAACCCTTTCCTTACAGTATGCCACTGTTAGCAGCACCTACCGTGAATATTCCATAAGCGCAACCTCCAACCACTCAACTTTCCTCTTTCCCGCCCACCATACAATAATCTAACTTGTATACTACACAATAGAATTAATCTGCCATCTCACCTAGTGTCCAAGACTAGGCTGAAGCCAAAAAAATGATGCAAGAGCTAACTGAGGAGGTCAAGAGCCTTAAAACAACTACCGACAAAGAGCTTAAGATAGTGGATTTCTATCAAGATGACCCTATTAGCTCTTCGGTTCCACCTCTAACATTACCTAAGGGTGTTTCCTTACCCATGTTAGCTAAATACAATGGGGAGATAGACCCCAACGCCCATCTTAGAACGTTTAAATTAGAACGCGTGTTGCTTCAGGCATGGCCACATGCCATCTTATGAGTGTTCCCCATGTCCCTCACAGGGAAAGCACTTGACTGGTATCGGGCTTTGCCCTGAAACTCAATACTTTCTTTAGAAGATTTATTACACCAGTTTGTTACCAAGTTCAAGTATAACTTGAAGCCTGAAGCAACACTTGACAGCCTCATACAGGTCAATCAAGCACCACTTGAACCTGTTCAAAAATTTATTCAATGGTGGAGTGTTGTCCTCAATGAGCTCCATGAGCCGATCCTGGAGACTTATCTCCTCACTATTCTAAAGGGGGCTGTTAATGATTTTGTGAAGTCCAAATTATACTATCTTAACCCACGCACTCTTAGCCAAACATTTGTACAAACAAAGAACATAGAAGAGGTAGCCAAAAAGAGTCATGACCCTATCTATTCAGCCTTTAAAAATTAACATAATAAGAAAGACAAAGAAAAGGCTAAGGTAACTATAGCAGCGGTAGCGGAAACACAACAAACGAGTACAGGACAACAAGGCAAACCGCCTATTGCCCCTACTAACTATGCTAGACCTACTCCCGCTACTGCACCCAAACCATCCACATCACAAAATCCTACACCAGGTCATGCAAGAAACTTCGAGAGGAGAGACCCCTCTCAATACACACCATTGCCCATGAAACCCTCGCAATTATTTGACCAACTCTTGAAGGCTGGGCTAATGAAACATAAACAATTGTCCCTCGTAGCAATCCAAAGACATGATTGATTCTATCAATTGGTTGAGAACCCAAGCTTGGCAATGCCAGATGAGCCCCCAGTTCCAAGGGCACATGCTCAAGTGTCATGTTATGTGCCGCAACTGCTTGAGGGTGTCAGAGCATGCAATAGTGTACTCAAGATTTTGGGATACGTATCTGGAAACTGTAACTGAATAGAAGGGGGAAGCGGGAGTTTTAGAGAACTGGGAAATGTCTCAGGGACTGGGGCAGTACATTTGAACAGATCGATTAATGTGGTTGCTTGCTTTAGGAACAATATGGTAACTTGCCGCTATGATGAAGTGCATTCTCGTACGAACACCTCTGAGTGTCATCCTGCAAACACAACTCCAAGAAGACAAGAAAATCACAAGTGAGTGAGAAAGCTTGTACTTGGACAGCAACTGATAAAACAAAGGCACTAGATGAGATTTCAAGCATTGAATATGCATGGCAGCCATGTTGTCAGGTTTAACTGATGATGAGTGAGGCAGTGGCTCATAGACCGAGAGGCGAGAGATGAAGCTGCTAGTTTATAGTCGGGGTGGACTATCGTGGGTTAGTTTTATGTCATAACCCATTGGACAGTGCCAGTTTAGCGTCGTAGCAGATGGTACACTACTAGTTTATAGTCTTGGCAGACTGTGAAGAGGCAAACCAGTTTATAGTCTTAGCGGACTCTAGTGAACGAAATTATGGTAGTTTAAAGTCATACAGGATGGGTTCTAGTTTATTGTCATTATGGATGTACTGTGGTATCAGTTTACCTTCATGATTCTAGGACATATTTGTGGTATTAGTTCACCGTCATGATTCCAGGATGTGTTGTGGTATCAGTTTACCGTCATGAGTCCAGGACGTGCACATACCTGAGTTTATGCTCAAACGTAGAATGATTTCAAGTACAAATGGTTGGTCGGGTGTGCAAGCTCATTCCCGTCCATGTCGGCTAGCTTAAATGCTCCATTGTCGTATGCTTTGGTGACCAAGTAGGGTCCTTCCCAATTGGCCACAAACTTGTCCGCATGTTCACAGACCACATTAAGTATGAGGTTACCTTCTTTGATTGGGCACTTGTAAATGTCATGTTGATGGTGTCGTTGTTGTTGTTTCTGATACCACTCGATCTGATCGAGCACACGTGTGTGTTCCTCCTCCACTGAGTCCAAGTCGAAAATGCGCAAGTCATTGTTTTGACCTTTGTTGAGGAGTCCGGAGAGTGTGATCCTTAAAGACAATACCTACAACTCCAAAGGTAAAATAGCTTCTGAACCATAGACAAGACAATGGGCATGGCACTAACTATTGTTTCACCCTTAAACAAGATATTCAACGGATGATTGACAGAGGTGAGATCACTTTTGATGAGGCCAACCCGGTCAAATCGGAAAACCAGGCCATGGGCATATATAAGGATCCTCTAAATACTAAGGAAGCTCCATACATAATTAACACTATCTACTTAGACAACGAACAAGAAGCACCTCGGATTAACACCATTTACTCAAATAATGAATAGCAAATACCTAACAGACCATTTGTAGTTTGTATTTCTCCTACTGCACAAACACCTGGACCTCAATCATCATACTCTCCATGTAACCCGCCTACCCCACAAAGACCCTATGTCATTTGGATACCCCCTACGGTGGTAGCCTCTACCATACCACCAAAACCATATGTGGTGTATGTACCTCCTACCACTACTACCGCAAACACGCAACCTCCTACCTGGCCCGCTCCCTATGTAGTCTGAGTGCCACCTGCGGTCACAACTACGGAGGTACAACCCCCAACTAGACCAACTCCATATGTTGTTAGGATACCTGAACACCCAGATAACCACCAACCTTCCATCCCAAAAACACAAAATAAATTGACCCCATATGTTGTTAGGGTGCTTAGGCAACCTAACACTCAACCACCTTCAACAGTCCAATCACAACCCCATCCTACTCCATACGTCATATGGGTTCCAAAGTAACTAGATGTGCAGAAACCAAATGTTCCCCTGCGCCACACATGGGAACACTTGGCAGACAGGCTCACCTAGGAACGATTGGAGAAAGAACGTCAACATCTTACCTTAGGACCCCCCAAGCCTACTGCATTAAGTGCAGTACACATGGCATCACCTACTAACAAACTAAACACGAGCTATAAGGGAGAATCATCGGGAATACATGATGCATCCAAATCAACGGACACAGAAGATAAAACTGTTGGGCTCGATGGACCAAGTAACCACTAACAAGCCTGCACCTAATAGTAAATATTTAGCAACAGCCCTAACACAAGTCACACAGGCACTTAAACAGAAAAACACTTCATTAAGTCTATATGATGTGATGTTAACTTCTCAAACTCATTATGAAGCCCTAGTACATATGTTGACATCAATCCTAGTAAATGAAGACTTACCTCTGAATGAACTTTCAATTCATGCAGTAATGTATTCTCCTCAAGGATTGACTTCTAAATCACTAGGCTTCCACACTAAAAACATCAAAATTGATGAGTAAACAGGAGAAGTAACAACCGCACATATGTTCATAACAATATAAGTAAATCAATTCAAAATACGTCGGGTGCATGTAGATGACGGAGCCGCCACAAACGTAGTACCCTACCCCATCATCAAACAATTAGGGCTCATAGAACTAATTAGACCAACCTCCACCACATGTTTAAAATCGTTTAGTGGATCACGCATAGTAGTAAAAGGCACCATAACTTTGGACTTTATAGCAGGGGATCGATTCCCCACATCTGCTAACTTCGTGTTCATCGACAAAATGCCAGGGTTCAATTTAATATTAGGAAGATCTTGGTTGGCCCAACTCAAAGTAGTCTCTTCCCCCATACACCAAGAGATTCACCTGCCTTATGAAGGTGGTGAAATCGTTATACACGGGGAGACTGCTACACCTACCATCTCGTCACATACAGATACAAACCAAGGCTCGGAAGTTAAGTTTGAACAACCTAAACAGGATGAGAGAAAGCAATAACAAAGTTGCACACGACCAATAGACAATGATCCATTAGACATAAATCAAACTTTACCCAACATAGAAACACCTGGACTTGAAACTGTACATACATCGCCTAACCTAGAAACTACACCAAACATCGAAACTACTATACATATGGGAACACTAGAAGACACCAACATAGAGCCTATTCCATTAGACATCCCTTGGGCTAAATTATCATTCAATATAGTCAGTGAAGGGGATGCTGAGTACAGAATCACACCTATCAGCGTCACTCCTAATGTTAAATTAAGAAAAATCAAAAAATTGCTAAACCACTAAACTACATTCCTCATCTGAAATGACATTAAACTACCACATGTCTGCAATGACATAAAACTAGCCATGGACAGAAATGGCCGGTTTACCAAGGAACCCACCAGTATCACTTGAAACTTCTCTTGTTTACATATGGTCTGAAATGGCCTTAAACTAGTACATAGGGCCCGGAATGGCTTTAAACTAGAACATCAAGACTACAGTCCATCATGACTTTAAACTGACACACATGTGCCCATGACCCGAAATGGCCTTAAACTAGAGCATTTTCTTACATTTCTTTTCTCTCAATTCAAGTTTACAGTTCGAATTTATGCTTACCCTATTGCGTTGTTGCGTGATTAGCCATAGTTTTCCTTCATATTCCCCTTTTTACATGATTATGCTCCTACTTTTGTTCCTACTTCGTGCATTACACTTGAACAACAAAATGAACAAAAAAATTTTACATTGTTGCATCGTGTTTACAATCAATCCCAAAAGATTTTCACTTTAAATCTACGCTTAACAGTGTTCAAACAAACTTAAAATTCAAAAAAAAAACAATGAATAACAGAAAACTCAATCGAAAAAATAGTATAAATGTATCAACATCAAATTACAACTTAGTGCAATGTTCCCACACGATACATAGATCGCATACATAATCATTTTAACAACAAACAAAATATATATATATATATATATATTCATATACAAATAGACAATTACAATAGTTAACCGATTCCATCCATCAGTTCATATATAATCCAAAGCAAAACATTCTATTTGTGACTCATGTAAAAACATGAGCGATGATAATATCAAATTGAAAACTAAGCATCAGGGTCAAGAGGGGTGTCCTCCTCAGACTCCTCGGCATCATGGGTCCCTACTCCACTGGGGCCACCTTCTTGATCATCGTCATCGCCCTGATCCTATGAAAAGGTAAAACAAAAAAATTAACACAAAAAGAAAAGAGAAGAATTTGAAAAGTTATTTAATAAAAAAAATTCACAAGTTTAAACAACTTACTGAAGAAGATCCTCCTAGACCGAATTCCAACCGACGAAGGATTTCTTCTTCAGAGACACTTACCTAGTTAGTCCCATCAAGGCCCAGATCAATGTTGGCCAAAGCCTTCCCTTTGTCCACCACAGACCAAGTGGGACGTTTTAGAGGAAACTCGCCCATAGAAACCTCCCCAGAAGCTGTGGTGATTGCCCTCTTAGGCGATTCCATCTCCATCATAGTATGCTTAGCAAATGCATCTAATGAAGAGCACAGGCCTAAACCCTCAACAAACATCTCTAGCTGATGCTTCTCTATAGATACCTCCTTTAAAGATTTTTTATAATGATACTTATGGATCTTTTCATCTTGACCCCATTTCCGCACCTTAGAAGCGAAAGCCTTCCAATCTTGACATTTGAGGTTCAGTAAATCTATTTGTGCCTTACGCTCCACTAGCTCCCAAGTCATTGATACTTGGCGATTCAATAAATTCCAATATCTGTTATAAGTAATCTCGGAAGTTCACCAAGAACGATCACCTGTTAACCTTGCTGAGGCAAACTCATAGAGCGATTTGAGATCATCCCATTCTAATGATAGCTTGGAAATCTCTTTTTCTCCTACCTGAATCTGCAACCATAGCCTCTCAATGGAGCACCTACAAGTCCAAAGAGACTTGGCATTTTGTACAACGCATTCTGCCACTTCATCATAGATCTGTTAGGGTACTTTCTCAATCTCTAGAGGTAGTGTAGGCAAACTATCAATACAAGTGGCCTTAGATGAATCCCATTTTAGTTTAGCCCCTGCTCATATGAGGAGAACATACATTAGACATTGGACAGTAGCAACAAATGCGAAAAATCAAAGGATTAGAAACACTTAAAATACATGTACCCATTTTAGGATGAGCTTGTTGGATGTGATCAACTACCTCATCAATGATACCAGTTATAAAATCCATTTTAGTTGGCATTTCAATCCAAGTAAATGGTTCATGCGTAGGAGATGGGTTAACTTCGGTGGTTTTTTCTGTGGCAGCCTTCATCATAGGGACTTCTAAACGAATGTTAGGAACCATCCTAGTCTCAACATTTTCTCCTAGTAGCAGTAAAAAACATAAAATTAAAACTTTGAATAATGAGAAGCACAATTCAAAGGGCAAATAAACATAATATGGCGAATATACCAAAATCTCTATCTTCCTCCAAATTCGGAGGATCTCCAAGGTCTAGCCTCCCTCCGAGGAAACCATCAAACATCTCATCGACTCCATCCTGATCATTGATGTTACCCTCTTCTGTGGTATCTCCCTCCCAATCTTTCATTCCTCTCGTCTCATCTCTACCCATTTCGTCCTCCTCATTTAAGCTCGTTGAGACCTCTTCCTCCTCGATGATCGGTGCTAACCTCTCTCTTCTTACTTCATAAGTCAACTCTAATGACATTCATAGGTTCAACATCAGTTTTGTATAGACAACCGAAAAATAAAGTAAAAATACCGATGATGACAATAAAACAAGGACAAATCAGTGAATCAAGCTTACCCCATACAGGCATCTTAAACCATATACATTTCACCCTTGGTTCATCTATAGTTAGAGCAACCTCTCTAGGATGTTCACACTTCTGAACTTTTGATTTTGCTTTCCCGATCATTTCCTTGATCACTCAATCGGCTCTCCTAGCAGTATAGGGCATACTATCTAGTTCCAACCCTACGCTGTCACATGTATAAATTGAATGACCAGATGACCCCTCCATTATGACAAAAATTGATTCATCAATCCCCTCAGGAGCATCTTGAGATTTGGCCACCTCAAATCAGTGGCGAATCCACGGGCGAGATAGTTGGTCGCAATCCCTTAACATGTACTTGTTATCCATGTGAACAACTAAAAATTCAGCTAGCCAGCGCAAGTAACTAGCAAATAATGCAAAGGTGAAATGGGATTGCACCTCAATATTTGAACGTAACCTCACTATCTCCCCATGGAAACCTATAAGTAAAAACTATGCCCAATTATAACATACCCCAGTCTCCAGAATCGTGTGCATGATACACACAGGTTCCACCCCAAAAGTCTTTACTTGAGATAGGGATTTGGAAAATGCCCACGCTTTGAACAAGGGATAGAACTCATTAACTTCAACTACTTTTGATTTTCCCTACATGGGAAATCCCTTAGCACCTTTAAGAATGCCCAACCAGTCCTCCAACTCACGCACAACATGGAGCTCTTTCTGCACTCTATCCAAAATCACTTTAGTGCCAGCTGCTGGTACACCAAAGAAGTCTAAGAAGAACTCCACCGACAGATGGAAAACCACTTTGACACCCTTGATGCGAGTGCTATAGTAGGTGGCAGATTTGTCGAAAGAATCAATGATTCCAATCATCTCTGTCACAGAAACATCAGGGCTCAGAGCAGTAAACAAATCCATGAGGCCAGCATCAGTCAAACAACTGATGATATGTGGCGGTGCCTTAGTACGTAACCATCACTGTGCATCACTGATTTCCCCAAATTTCATAGACAAAGTGCTCTCAATTTGCCTAGTTGTGATAGTGGCTCCACCAGGGGGGACGTCCACTATACGCACAAGATAACACCATGGAGTCAATATAACCAATGATGTAGTAGAACAAACAAACTGAGGCGTAAGAAAATACTGTGACTCACCTTCAGATGATAGATTCATGCTAGGTGCCAAATTAGAATCATGTGGGAAAACTGGCCCATTATGAGACCAATCCCCATGTACCCATCCCCTAGCCTTGCATTGTGCAAGTGCCCTTGAGTATCATTTGTGAAAATGAACAATATCACCCTTAGTCAGGGCTAACATGGAACCATGAAGAGTGGGGCCCGCCATGAAAGCCTCTAAGGCAATACAAGCCAAAGCAAGTCCATCATCGTCTATGCACACTCCTTCTTTATCAAATTGAGGTGTGCAAAGAAACGACAGTCAAAACATAAACAAATACTAGGCAACAAGGCAAAACAACGAATTGAACAACTTTACCTGCCTACCCGATACACTGTTCCAGGAGGGTTCTGGAATAAAGTATGCACACAAGCAGCTAGAAATAGAGTGTTGTTGATGTGATGAAGGCCATCTGACAATGAATCCCATACACGCAACAAGGAATGGGTAGATCTGGGTCCTCCAGAGGGACTGTCCTCAATTGTAAGCACTCCTTCATCAATGTCCTCCATAAAAGCTACTACCCCATTCGAAGATCTTGGTAACATGGTCTCAAGCACGCTCCGTGCTAACTGTTCACTTAAGTGGGACCATATTACCACACTGAATCTCTCTAGCATGAAGGGAAGAAACTCGCTAACACCCGTTCTAAACCATACCCCATTTTGATCAACGATCATATCAAGAGCAGGTTCGTCAGAATCAATGGGCCCAAACCATGCCAAAACCCCGACAAGCTCCACCACTAGGAGGAAAGGCTTGGAATTCCTGCAAGTGTTCTAAAACCACGGCAAATCAGCTATACAAGAAAATGAAATAATAAAATAAAGTTTCATCCTAGCGGCCAACACTTGGAAAGAAACTACTATTCTCTTCACGCCTCAACGTGCAGACCCCGCACACTGCAAACCCCAGCGTGCAGACCCTGCACGCTGCAACGTGGATGCAGAAACCCCGCATGTGAGCATGTCCTTCAAGCTATGAAAAAATTTACGCTATGACAAACTTTACGCTACAGAAATCGTTATGCTACACAATGGGGCAAACCGACAAGAACAGTAGGCAAAAACACAGATTTTGACGAAGGGTCAGAGCCTACCTGCATGTCGATCCAGACCATGATGGAATCCTTGGTCTAAGTAGACACTGGAGCATCGCCTCAATCTCTTCGGCAAAGTTCAAGCTAGGCTCCTTCCTCCCATGGCCTTCTACTTTCTTACCCTTTCCCATCGCTACTTGCATGCTGAACCTTGTGTTCACACTGCATCTTGCACGCTAGGGTTTTGACCCTGCACGCTACGTTCACACTGCTTCTAGCACGCTAGGGTTTCGACCCTGTAGCACGCTAAATTCACACTGAACCCTGAATCTCATGGAACTCAGAACACTAATAAATCCTAAACAAACAAGGAAGAATTAGGATAACAAGACCCAATTAACATACCAGGAAATAATAAAAAAACAAAACAGGGGTACAACAAAAACTAGAGGAACTGTCTCAGTAATGGACATCATAAAGAAAGAATATAGTGAACTAGGCTCACACTGGGGCTTCGACCTTGCATGTTGGGGTTTGAACCCTTAGCCTCACGTTCACATTGCATGTCCACGTCGCACATTCACGCTGAAGGTCTCGCCGAATCCTTCCACTCGACTCACCGCACCCCAATCTATATCACCCTTGTCGCCATCGCTATACCGTACCTACGCCTGCTCTTGCCTATGCTGCTTGATATTCACCTCAGTATACGCTGCACAATAGGTTCATGCTTGAGCTTTGGGAGTTCATGTTGGGACGTTCACGCTCGAACTTGGTCGTTGGCTACCCTGCGGTTCATGCTAACTCCTATTTATACACCCCGCGTTAAATATGCTGACGGTGCCTTGAAATAATTTATTCAATTAATATAAAAATTAACCAAAATACAAAGTATGTTTAAATACATATGAACAAAACAAAAGCAAAGACAATGATATATTGGGATGAATGCTACCCACATGCAATATTCTCTTGCGAAGCAATTCCTGTTGCCCACACTAAACATTTTAGCCTAAACTCCTCATCTGGCAGTCTCACACTCAATAATGATTACAAATCATACAATCAACCAGACATCATAAACAAATAGTTATCAACCTAATAAATCCTTAAAATGCCACAATCGGCCCGATAAGGCCTTAAATTGTAGCAAATCGGCCCGGTAAGTCCTTAAACTGCCACAATCAGCTCGGTAAGGCCCTAAACTGCCATGCGTCCAGATACGACAATAAATTATCATCACATACCTTAGTCCAGTTTAGATGCATAAATGCATAAATTACTTACATCCAAAAATAACCAACCACCTGATTGACACTGCCCATTGTTTATTGGCAGGAGCAAACATCATGGACAATAAGCAATTATTCTTACCACTTTCTATCAATGGACCGCACAGAACGATCACACGAGAAATCAACATGGAGTCTATTGATTTAGGCTCAACAATAAATGACACTTTTGTGGAATCAACTCAACAAACGCTAGATTTTTTTGAAACAAAGACCAAGACTCTGGACCTAGAAACCGATAGCATCACCGAAGACCCCTTGGCTGAAGTCCCCATTACTGTGCCAGATGGCGAAGTTAAAATCTTGAAACTAAGTACATTGTCAGGCCCACAACTAGCCAATGACATAGCAAAAGTGCTTAAAGACAACATAAAACTATTTTCTTGGTCTTACACTAACATGCCTGGGCTAGAGCCTTGAATAGTCCAAGACAACATTATACTCAATCTAAAATTAAGACCAGTGAAACAAAAAGCACGTAAGGTTAAGCCTAAGGTAGCATTGGCAGTCTGTAATGAAATCACCAAAATTTATCAGGTTGGTTTCATTCGGGCTATTAACTATGCTGACTAGGTATCCAACATGGTCATTGTCCCAAAGAAGAATGGAATCATTCACCTATGCATTGACTTTCGGGACCTCAACGTTGCAACCATAAAAGATGATTTTCCCCTACCTAGCATTGATCAACTGGTTGACTCGACCGCTGGGCATGCCTTGTTATCTTTTATGAATGACTTTTCAGGATATAACCAGATTCAGATTAACCCTGAACATCAACTTAGGATGACCTTCATGACACCATGGGGTACTATTTTCTACATGATGATGTCATTCGGTCTCAAGAATGCCGGTGCTACATACCAAAGAGTGATGACATTTATCTTTAGTGATTATATCTTCAACTCACTCAATGACTATGTGGATGATATCGTGGTTAAATCAAAGAGATCAGAATAACACGTACAAGATCTTGACTTGGTACTAAAGCATTGTTTAAAATATGAGCTGAGACTTAACCCAAAGAAATGTGTCTTTGGAGTCAAAACAAGAAAAATGCTTGGATTCATAGCATTGGAAGCAAGGATACGAGTAGACCCTGATAAAGTTAAGGCCAGAACAAACTTGAAACCACCAAGAAGCCTTACCGAGCTCTGAGGTCTACAAGGTAGATTACAGTTCATTTGGTGTTTGATAGAAAAACTGATGGACAAGTTGGAACCTATGAACCACTTGCTATGCAAGAACGTCCATTTTGAATGGACTTCACAGTGCCAGGAAGCATTTGACAACATTAAAATAGCACTTGTTCAACTACCCACAGTTTATTCACCTCGAACTGATAAACCGTTTTACATTTACCTTGCGACTTTGGACTCATCAATCACATCCATGCTTTGCTAGAAACAAGATGATGGAATCAAAGTTCCTATCTATTACTTAATCCATGCATTAGTAGCCCATGAGAAGAAGTATAACGAGGTGGAGAGGTCATGTTTAGCTCTTACCTTTTCCTTAAAGAAATGATGACATTACTTCTTCTGTAACCAAAGTCAATATAATCTGCAAGGATAATGTGCTCAGAGCCAGCACAGGAAACATTTACGAGTCAAGTAGAATAGCTCGTTGGAAAGACATGATACCTGAGTTTGACCTACACTACATAGCGCGATCATCAGTTAAGGGTCAAGCCATAGCAAATCAAATGACTACATCACCAATGCACGATCAGGAAATGATAGAGCTAGAGTTCGCTGATGAAAATGTGAGTGCAATAGATATAGCACCCGATGACTATGATGCCATTTTCAACATTGATGGAGCATCCACCTCTCGAGGGGGAAGTGCTGCCGTCGTCATCACCTACCCCTCCGGGGAGATCCGACCCTTTGCTTATCTATTCAACTTTCATTGTACCAACAACGTAGTAGAGGACGAAGGTCTCCTTAGAGGTCTCATGGCAGCACTAGCTTCAGAGATCACATGATTGGTAGTCATAGGTGACTCACAATTAGTTCTAAATCAAGTCATAGATGTTTATGCATGCAAAGTGCAACACTTACAATCATACTGTGATTTGACTAAGCACTTACTGAAGCGATTCGAAAATATAGATGTGCAACATGTTTCCAGAAATGATAACACCATTGCAGATGCACTTGCCATGTTAGCTCTAAATATATCGCCAAACATGTTCCACACGTTGCCCAGTTCTATAATTATTTGTACCAAACCCATAACTGATACTTCCAATGAATTACCGATTGCATCTGTTAGTACAATGCAGGCCGCAAAATGGTACGATGACATAAAGGAGTGCCTTTTACACGGTGAACCACCTCAACATCTGACGAATGCACAAAAGGACGCAGTACAAAAATGTTCTCGATAGTATGCATTGGTAGGTGACACATTGTGTTGTCGATCCTATGAAGGCATCTTGTTAACATGCATTAGTAGCACTGATAGAAAAACCATCATCGAGCAAGTACACGAAGGACTCTACGGAGGGCACATGGCACCCAAAGCAATGGCAACCAAAATAAGGCGTTTAGGGTACTATTGGCCACACATGGAGTACGACTGTGTCTCCAAGGTCAAAACATGTGATACGTGTCAAAATCATGGTAATCTCATACATGTTCCACCAAATAAGCTACATACAGTGCAAATCACCTGGCCTTTCCAGAAGTGGGGGTTAGACATTATCGGACCGATAACTCCCCCATCTTCTACAGGACATAGCTTTATCATAACTATGATAGAGTATTTTACGAAATGGGTAAAAGCTATTCCCCTTAGAAAGACCACATCCGAACATATATGCAACTTCATTCTAGAAAACATCATGACTCGTTTTGGCATTCCGATGACCATCATCACTGATAACAGGCCACAGTTCAGGAGTGCCGAAACTAGAGCTTTCTGTGAAAGCCTAGGGATCAAACATTCATTTTCATCCCCTTACTACCCTTAGAGCAATGGACAAGCCAAAGATACAAATAAGATCATCATTACAGTGCTCAAAAGGATGCTTACTCAGAGCAAGAAAAGATGGCACGAACAGCTAGTATATGCACTATGGGCTTATCGCACTACGCATCGTACTTCCACAAGGAAAACGCCATATAGTCTTGTCTATGGTTCAGAAGTTGTTTTACCTTTGGAGTTGCAAGTACTGTCTTTAAGGATCACACTCTCCGGACTCCTTGACGAAGGTCAAAACAATGACTTGCGCATTATTGACTTGGACTCAATGGAGGAGAAATGCACACGTCTGTTCAATCAGATCGAGTGGTTTCAGAAACAACAACAACGACGCCATCAACATGACACTCACAACTGCCCAATAAAAGAAGGCAACCTCGTAGTTAAGGTGGTTCGTGAACATGCAGACAAGTTTGCAGCCAACTGGGAAGGACCCTACTTGGTCACCAAAGCGTACAACAATGGAGCGTTTAAGCTAGCCGACATGGACAAGAATGAGCTTGCACACCCGACCAACCACTTGTACTTGAAACCGTTCTATGTTTGAGCATAAACTCAAGTATGTGCACATCCTGGAATCATGACGGTAAACTGATACCACAACACGTCTTGGAATCATGACGGTAAATTGATACCATAGATACATCCTGAAATAATGACTGTAAAAAGATATCACAGTACGTCCGTAATGACAATAAACTAGAACCCATCCAGTACGACTTTAAACTACCATAGTTTCGTTCACTAGAGTCCGCTAAGACTATAAACTAGTTTGCCTCTTCACAGTCCACCAAGACTATAAACTAGCAGTGTACCGTCCGCTACAACGCTAAACTGGCACCGTCCAACGGGTTATGACATAAAACTAACCCACAACAGTCCACCACGACTATAAACTGGCAGCTTCATCTCTCGCCTCTAGGTCTATGAGCTGCTACCTCACTCATCATCGGTCGAACCTAACAACATGGCTGCCATGCATATTCAATTCTTGAAATCTCATCTAGTGCCTTTGTTTCATCAGTTGTTGTCCAAGTCCAAGCTTGCTCACTCACTCATGGTTTTCTTATCTTCTTGGAGTTGTGTTTGCAGGATGACACTCGGAGGTGTTTGTATGAGAATACACTTCATCACAGCGGCAAGGTACGATATTGTTCCTAAAGCATGCAACCACATTAATCGATCTATTCAAATGTACTGTCCTAGTCCCCGAGACATTCCCTAGTTCTCTAAAACTCCCGCATCCCCCTTATATTCGATTACAGTTTCCAGATATGTATTCCAAAACCTTGAGTACACTATTACACGCTCTAACACCCTCAAGTAGTTGCAGCACACAACATGACACTTGAGCATGAGTACAAGGCCAAAACAAAAGCTTTGTCCAAAAATAACAAAAAAAATATATACAAAAAAAAATAAAAAAAAACAAAAAAATAGAAAGAAAAGAAAAAGAAAGAAAAAATAAAGAAAAAGAAAAAAAACAACAAAAGAAAAAAAGAGCAAAGAGCAAAGAGCATAAAAGCCAAAAAGAAACACAAGACCCTTGGCACTTCCCATACAAGCCCCAGGTGGGAAGGTAGTTGTCTTAGAAGCAAGTAATCATGTCTCAAGTGCTCAAGTAACATCTCATTGTATGGCTTTGGCTCTCTGCCAACAGGTTCCCTTTAACACTAAACAGAGGCCCTGTTCCTCACGTGGCTTTGGTTGTACCAACAAGTCCTCTTAAACACTAAAAAAGAGTCTTGTTCTGTCAAAGGACGTACATCTCATGTCTTGGTTCCAAGTCTGCTAGACAATGGCTATTGATAAGGATCAACATGACTCCTACACACACTAGACCATCCCCTTCACCATGCACAATCCCTTGATCAGTTCCCAATCTCCACAATTTCTGTCCCCCTATCCAGTTACAAATTTCATTTCCTCAATTCCATGTACTACTAAACATGGTACGATGACATCTGGCAAAGTGCTAAAGGACAATATTTCTACCAAGTTGTTTGTGGTGTTTTTTACTTCTTTGTCGATGCTTTTCAGGCTGATTCCTCCAAGTGTCAACAAAGAGGGGCCAAAGAAACACCACAAAATTCTGGGCTTAGTACTTCTCCAACAAGAATCGAGCTAAAATCGTGATGCTCCCCACCATGACTAAAGCTTGAAGGCATCATAGATAGCTTCAAACGGAGTCGAACTGAGCAAGAAATGGTTCCCTGGGACCCACAAAAGACTACGGCGACATCTGGCATCAAACTTGGTAAATTTTGAGCTCAAAATACTTAATTTTTACTAAGTATCTAGTGTGCACACCTAGCATGCACGTCCAGTGTGCACGCCCAGCATGTGACTTCAAAGACTACCCGAAACAAGCACTTTAGAGCAAGATTTTCACAAGGCATCAACTCTCAGAGATAGGGCAATTGTTAGGCATCATCATGGGCTCAAGAAAATTAAGTTTTGACCTTGAAATCATGCACTTTGGGGTTTGCACACTGAGCATGTACATCCTGCACACCCAGCGTGTACACCCAACATGTAACACAGCGTACACCAGTCGAGGACTTTCAAAACCATGTCAAATAAAGTCCAAATGAGCCCAAATCTGACAGACAGCATTCTCATGATCCAAGGGCCAAGCACAAGATTTTCTGTTGTAATAGTAGTGTTCGTTTGTAAAGTTGAATTCTTTTATATTGCTTAAGTCTATACGTTGGGTCACATGCCCAGCATGTACACACTGGCATGCAACACGTTGTACAGTTGTAATTTTCTTTGCACCCAGGCAACACAGCCACCTGTCATCTGACCCAAAATTCTCTCACCCATGGCCATTCATAAACCTCATAAAAAACCCAATTTTTCAAGGGATCGAGAGGGGGGCCAATTTGGGCAAACTAGAGACAAAAAAAACTGGGAGACACTTAGCAAATCAGAGCAGGAAATCAATACGCTGGACTTCTACCCTGTACGCTGAGCATATAGCCTTCATGTTGTGCCTACAGTTTAAACAAGTATATCATCATCTCCCAGCATCTACTGGGGCTCTTCATCCACCTTGTGTTAGATTCACAACTGCGTTTAGATTGGTGCATTGTAATCTCATTTTGCAATAAAGTTGTTTCATTTATGATCAAGATTTATTACAGTTTTCATCCATTTTTGTTTGCCTCTATATTTTTTTTCTTTGCACGTTCATATTCTGGTCAACGTTTATCACGTTGTTTATGTATAACCCAGCATATTGCACATTGCTATATGTTGGGGAAATCCTTGTCTGATCCACGTGTGGACCACCCAAGGTACTCTACCTTCATTCATTCCAGCTCACCCTCAAGCGAAGGTAGGGTCTTCTGTGCTTATCTGTAAATCATGTGGTGCTCATCCAATTCCAGCCTTGCACGGATGATTTCAGACAGTATAACCATCATATTTCATTTGGTCTATGCAATGCCCCAGCCACATTTCAATAATTAGTTCTTAGCATTTTCCAACAATAGATTGGTAGCAAGGTAGATGTCTTCATGGATGATTTTTCTGCCTACGAAGCTATGTTTGAGCAATTCCTAAACCATCTTAAGTAGGTGTTGAAAAGATGTGTCGAAAAAAAACTCTAGCTCAATTGGCAAAAGAGCCATCTTATGGTCTAGAAGGGCATATTCTTGGGGTATTATATTTCAAAAGTAGGAATCGAGGTGGACCTTGAAAAAATAAGGGTCATCCAAGGAATAGCCTGCCAACCCAAAACAGTCAAAGAAGTACGATCATTCCTTAGTCATACTAGCTACTACTGGTGCTTCATCAAGAATTTTTCCAAAATCACCAAGCCATTGGTAGAATTGACAAAGAAGGATGCATCATTCATCTGGACCCCCACATGTGAAACAACATTTCAGAAATTGAAACAAAAGCTTGTTGAAACCCCCATTCTATAAGCACCTAATTAGTCTAGACCGTTTCATGTGATGATCGATGCATTGAATTATGCTTTTGGGGTAGTGCTTACACAGATGGATGATTAAAAAAATCCATATTACATTCATTGTGCAAGCCAAAGCATTGCAAATGCACAACTGAACTACACCACCACAAAAAAGAAGTTGATGGTAGTGGTATTTGCCTTAGTGAAGTTCAGGCACTATGTGCTTAGCTACAAAGTGTTCATGCACACATATCATAACACCATCCAATTTCTATTGAATAAACCAATGGTGAACCCCCATGTCATACGGTGGCTCGTGATTTTGTAGGAGTTCAATTTCACGATGGTAGATAGAGAAGATGTGGAGAATGTGGTCACGAATCACTTATCACAACTAATATGGGATGACAAGGAGAAAGAGAGCTCCTTATCTAATCAATTCCCTAACAAATATCTCCTTGTAGGGGCTATTAATGCATAAATGCTCAATGAACCAAAATGATATAACATCATCCTCACTTATCTGTTCAAGCAAGAACTGCTACAAGGGCTAGACACTAGAAAGAAACAATAGTTTCTTCACCAAGTCAAGCATTTCATGGAAATTAATGGAAACCTTTACAAAGTCTATCCCTATGGCTTGGTACGTTGGTGTGTTCTTGATACTGATCAACTACACATTCTCTAGGATGCTCATGAAGGTCCTTGTGTTGGGAGATGTATGGCCATAAAAATCCTCATGGTAGGGTATTATTGGCCAACAATCTTTAGGGATGCACAACAATTCATTTGCGGTTGTGATCATTGCTAGAGTGATGATGGAATGATAGCTCAAATGGAGGGGCCACAACAATGGATTCAACCTCTTGAGCCATTTGATATTTGGGACATTGACTTTATGGATCCCATCACGCCTTTATCAAATAAAAAGGCATATATAATAGTCGTAGTTGACTATTATACCAAGTGGGTAGAAGTAGTAGTCATCACCAATTATACATCCATCACTATTACTTAGTTTGTACAAAAAAACATCATAAACATGTTTTATGTACCTTGTGCATTAATTTTTGATAATGGAACTCATTTTTTAGGTTCCACTTCTTGGAAACTGATGCAACACTTGGGGGTTGAGCATAAACTCACAACACCATATCAACCCTAAGCCAATGGTCAAGCTGAGGTCACTAATCGGGAGATTAGAAAAATTCTAACGCATACCATTAGCAAATACCAAAGGGACTTGAGAACTAAATTAAATGATACCCTTTGGTGAAACACCACAAAAATTTTGGCTAACACTTGAAGACAGAAATTAAGCTAAGTCATGTTGATCCTCAGCATGACCGAGCTTAGAAGCCTCAAAAATAACATCAAACGAAGTCAAAGCAAGCAAGTAAAAGTTCCCTGGGACCCACAGAAGACTACGATGACATCTGGCATCAAACATGACAAATTTTGAGCTCAAAATACTTGGTTTTCACTAAGTATGCATCTTGTACGCTGGCCTACACATGCCCAGCGTAAGGCCCAGCGTATAGCAAATTTTGGGGCTCAAAAAATCCTCAAAACATGCCAGAACCAAGCGTCTGGACCCCCCAGGACCTTCCCCAAGGTTCCCAGCAGGTCTCAGGCACTTGAAAATCGAATTTTGGGCTCCGAATGATGGTCTTCAATTCCTACACGCCCGGCGTGTACGCCCGGCGTGCAGCCAGCGTAGAGAGACTTTCGGGCTCCAAAAATGCATCGAAACATGCCAGAATCGAGCATCTGGACCCCCCAGGACCTTACCCAAGGTTCCCAGCAGGTCTCAGGCACTTGAAAATTGAATTTTGGGCTCCGAATGATGGTCTTCCATTCCTACACGCCCGGCGTG
>MNCI01007630.1:410890-555646 GCA_015680685.1 Gnetum montanum
TAAAGCAACTCAAAGCTGACAACACTGAACAAATTAAAGTACTTGATTTCTATCGCGACGATCCAATTAGCTTTTCAGTGCCACCATTGGCTTTACCCAAGGGAATCGCATTGCCCCAGTTAACCAAATACAATGGGGAGGGTGATCCAAACGCTCACTTAGTTACATTTCGATCAGAAACTCTATTGCTTCAAGCTTGGCCCCACGCAATCTTGCGCGTGTTTGCTATGTCCTTAACGAGCGTAGCCTTAGACTGGTATAGAGCCTTGCCTCGTAACTCCATATCCTCTCTAAAGGATTTGTTACATCAGTTCGTTACCCGGTTTAAGTACAACCTCAAGCCTGAAGCCACACTAGACAGTCTGATACAAGTGAAACAAGTACCACTTGAGCCTGTGAAAAAGTTCATCCAACGATGGAGTGCAGCCCTTAACGAACTTCATGAGCCCATCCCTGAAAAGTATTTGCTTACAATTCTGAAGGGAGCCGTGAATGACTTCATTAAGTCAAAACTGTACTACCTAAGCGCTCAAACGTTGAGCCAAGCATTCACACAGATCAAGAACATTGAACAAGCTGCACAAGCCAGCAATGACCCCGCCTATGTGGCTTACAAGAACCAACACGTTGCCAAACAAAAGGCAACAACGGAAACTGTGGCCGCAAGCACAAAAACAACTAACACCAGTACCAACCCGCCTACAACAACAGGGGCCACCCCAAGGCCCAACTTTCAGCGCAAAGATCGCTCTAAGTACACACCGCTACCTGCGAGACCTTCGGAACTACTAGAGCACCTCCTTAAAGCCGGGCAAATCCAATACAAACACGTAGCGGAGAATGCTCGCCGCCGACACGATAGGTACTGCGAGCTACTAAGGAATCCCACCTTAGCAGCACCAAATGAGCCCCCAGTTCCACGACACTTCAAGCTAGACCAATTCTGTCACTACCACCAAATGTCCGGTCACAATACCGACACCTGTCGTGCGTTAAAGGATGATCTACAAGCAATGATAGAACGGGGCCAACTGAACATCAACACCCTGAATCAACCGAGCACAGACGATGCCCCCTATGTCATAAACTCCATTGGCATAGATAGTAAGCCTAAACCTGTGCGGCAACCTTTTGTGATTCGTGTGCCTCCCAGCAAGGCAACAATCCCCTCCACCTCCATGAGCAAGGGGCCTCCCATCGTCATCAAGGTGCCACCTAGAGCATCGACGACACCTTTCGTGGTCAAAGTACCACCACCACAAACGTCCGCTAAGACGTTAAACTGGCAAGATCCAACGCAATCCCGAGCACCGAAAACACCCTTTGTGGTCAAAGTACCACCACAGACGTCCGCTAAGACGTTAAACTGGCAAGATTCAACGCAATCCCGAGCACCGAAAACACCCTTTGTGGTCAAAGTACCACCACAGACGTCCGCTAAGACGTTAAACTGGCAAGATTCAACGCAATCCCGAGCACCGAAAACACCCTTTGTGGTCAAAGTACCACCACAGACGTCCGCTAAGACGTTAAACTGGCATGTTGCACCAACGACAACAGCAAAGAAACCCTTCGTTATCAAGGTGCCACAACAAGCTAGTCAAACAACAACGACACCTCCCAAACTACCATTTGTCATAAAGGTGCCACCACGCGATGGCCCCTCACCTACCCAGTGTCCAACCGTAGGAAACATCTCAACCTCCCCTCCCTTAAGAGTCAACCCTGCCAACAACACGGATAAGCCTACCAAATGGCAGCAGAAGAGGACAAACGAACAACGAACAATACCAACAGCTGAAACAAAGGATACACCTAATATACAACAACTAAACACTGGGGGCCCTACCCCTAATCCCAAACAAACCAGGCCCAAGCCCTCAACCCATATAGAGGCAACCAACACAACGGCAGACAACACAGACTTTGTAGCTACACTGGCCCAGGTGAAACAAACGCTCAAACAAAAGAACACAACCATGAGTTTGTACGACCTGGTCATGACGTCATCGGCTCATCGTGAAGCCTTAGCACAAACACTAGCGTCCATTCCTGTTACAGAGAACATCCCTGCTAACATGGAATCCATCCGTGCAACGATTTCACAACACACACCACAAGAATTGGGTTCCAACACCTTAGCCTTCCGTGACGATGCAGTTAAAGTCAACCCCAAACGAGGGGAAGTCACAACAGCTCCATTATCGATTAGTGTACGTGTTGGGCAATGTACCATTCGTAGAGTGCACGTTGATGACGGTGCGGCAACAAACGTAGTTCTATACTCCGTCATCGACAAACTAGGCATGGCAGATGAGATCATGCCAACAAAAACCATGTGTTTAAAATCTTTCAATGGATCATGTGTCACAGTTAAGGGCACAATCAACTTAGCCTTTGTGGCAGGTGAACAATTCCCCACTAGCGCAGAATTCACTGTCATAGAAGAGATGCCCAGTTTCAACATGATTCTTGGTAGACCTTGGCTAGCACAACAACGAGCCGTTTCCTCACCGATACATCAAGAAATCCACCTTCCATACGAAGGTGGACAAGTCATTATACATGGCGACAACACTCCTTTTCAAGCTGACCACAACATGGACATGTCACAGGTCTTGAAAGAGGAGCCTCTTGAAGCAACACCCACAACAACAAACACAACACCTAGAGCTAAAATGCCCGAACAAGGGGTAAAAACTGAAAGCCTCCTAGAGCAAACTAGCACGCCTCCTAGACCATGTCCGACTAAGAAACAACCACATAATCAAGACTCCCTTGCGGCCAAAGACACGTCTAATCCCCGCCCACTCTTCACCTTTGTTCGTTGTGCATACGTCACCTTAGTTTGCATTGCACTAGCTTGCATGCTTGCACGTGGCCCGAAAAGGCCTTAAACTAAACCTTGGCCCGAAAAGGCCTTAAACTAGAACACGTGGCCCGAAAAGGCCTTAAACTAAACCATGGCCCGAAAAGGCCTTAAACTAAACCTTGGCCCGAAAAGGCCTTAAACTAGAACACGTGGCCCGAAAAGGCCTTAAACTAAACCATGGCCCAAAAAGGCCTTAAACTAAACTATGGCCCGAAAAGGCCTTAAACTAGAACAAGTGGCCCGAAAAGGCCTTAAACTACCACCTTTTCACTTTATTTTCTATTCACTTGTGCATTTCAATTCATGTTTTCTGCAGTGGCTATTTAACATTGTTTTCTCTAGTTGCTTTTGTTTACAGGATCATACGGACACACATGCCTACATCCACATAGTCCTGGATTATGACTTAAAACTAATACCACAGAATAGTCCTGGATTATGACTTAAAACTAATACCACAGAACAGTCCTGGCATCATGACTTAAAACTGATACCACAGAATGTCCTGGCGTCATGACGATAAACCGACACCACAGAGCTCTGTCCGACATGACACTAAACTGTTACACTCATTCACCAGAGTCCACTAAGACTATAAACTAGCTTGCCTCTTCATAGTCCGCCAAGACTATAAAATAGCAATGTACCGTCCGCTACGACGATAAACTGGCAACGTCCAACGGGTTATGACGTAAAACTAACCCACGACAGTCCGCCAAGACTATAAACTGGCCACATCATTTCTGGAACATTCATCTGCTGCTGTAATTCATGATATTTCTTCATCAATGCCTGCTGCATCATTCATCACACCGGCTTTGACAACACTATTGCTGCTCATTCTGTTTGCCTCAAGTTTCACATGGCGTCTCCATTTGCATCAGTCACATTCATGCCTGAAGTGTTCGCTAACTCATTCTCTTGTGGTTTTCTTGTCTTCTTGGAGTTGTGTTTGCAGGATGACACCCAGTGGTGCTCGTACACGGATACACTTCATCACGGTGACAAGGGGCCACATTGTTTCTGACGCACGCAACCAGGTTAATCAATCTGGTCAAAAGTACATTCCCAGTTCCCAATACATTCTCCATTTCCCCAACACTCTTATTCCCCTTCCTACCCGATTACATTTCCTAGATACGCCCAGTGCACCCCAAAAATTTGAGCCTACTGTTACGCGCTATGACACTCTCAAGCAACTGCAACACACAATATGGCACATGAGCATGAGTGCAAAATTGAAAGAAAGCTCTTTCCAAAAAAAAAACAACAAAAAAAAAGAAAAGAGAGAAAAAACAAAAAAGAAAAAGAAAGAAAAAGAAAAAAGCAAAGAGCAAAATGAACCACAAGACCTTTGGCACTTCCCATAAGCCCCAGGCGGGAAGGCAGTTGTCTTGGAAACAAACACTCATGTCTCAAAAGCTCAAGTAACATCTCATTGCGTAGCTTTGGCTCTCCACCAACAGGTTTTCTTTAACACCAAACAAAGGGCCTGTTCCTCCAGAGAACGTAACCCACCATCACATGGCCAACAAGTCCTCTTAAACACTAAACAAGAGTCTTGTTCCGCCAAAGGATGCACATCTCATGCCTTGATTCCGAGTCTGCTAAACAATGGCTATTGTCAAGGATCAGCATGACCCGTATACACACCAGAGCATCCCCTTTACCATGCGCAATCCCTTGCTCAAATCCCAATCCCCATAATTTCCATCTCCCAATCCAACTACAAGCTCCATTTCCCAATCCCAAGTACTTTTGAACACAGTGCGATGACATCTGGCCAAGTGCTCAAGGATAATGTTTGCACCTTGTTTGCTTGTGGTGTTTTGTACTTCTTTGTCGATGCCTCTCGGGTCAATTCCTCCAGACATCAACAAAGAGGGGCCAATGAAACACCACAAAAATTTTGGCTAACACTTGAAGACAGAAATTAAGCTAAGTCATGTTGGTCCTTAGCATGACCAAGCTTGAAAGCCTCAAAATAGCATCAAACGAAGTCAAAGTAAGCAAGTAAAAGTTCCCTGGGACCCACAGAAGACTACGATGACATCTGGCATCAAACTTGACAAATTTTGAGCTCAAAATACTTGGTTTTCACTAAGTATGCATCTTGTACGCTGGCCTACACATGCCCAGCGTAAGGCCCAGCGTATAGCAACTTCTGGGGCTCAAAAAATCCTTAAAACATGCCAGAACCAAGCATCTGGACCCCCCAGGACCTTCCCCAAGGTTCCCAGCAGGTCTCAGGCACTTGAAAATCGAATTTTGGGCTCCGAATGATGGTCTTCAATTCCTACACGCCCGGCGTGTACGCCCGGCGTGCAGCCAGCGTAGAGAGACTTTCGGGCTCCAAAAATGCATCGAAACGTGCCAGAATTGAGTGTCTGGACCCCCCAGGACCTTCCCCAAGGTCCCCAATAGGTCTCAGGCACTTGAAAATCGAATTTTTGGCTCCGAATGATGGTCTTCAATTCCTACATGCCCGGCGTGTACGCCCGGCGTGCAGCCAGCGTAGAGAGATTTTCGGGCTCCAAAAATGCATCAAAACGTGACAGAATCAAGCGTCTGGACCCCCCAGGACCTTCCCCAAGGTTCCCAGCAGGTCTCAGGCACTTGAAAATTGAATTTTAGGCTCCGAATGATGGTCTTCCATTCCTACACGCCCGACGTGTACGCCCGGCGTGCAACCAGCGTAGAGAGACTTTCGGGCTCCAAAAATGCATCGAAACGTGCCAGAATCGAGTGTCTGGACCCTCCAGGACCTTCCCCAAGGTTCCCAGTAGGTCTCAGGCACTTGAAAATTGAATTTTGGGCTCCGAATGATGGTCTTCCATTCCTACACGCCCGGCGTGTACGCCCAGCGTGTACGCCCGGCGTGCAGCCAGCGTAGAGAGACTTTCAGGCTCCAAAAATGCATCGAAACGTGCCAGAATCAAGCGTCCAGACCCCCCAGGACCTTCCCCAAGGTTTCCAGCAGCTCTTGGGCACCCAAAAATCAATTTTTGACCTTAAAATGAAGCATTTTCATGTGTATACGCTGTGCACATTTTTGGCTTACGCTGGCATGCTATATGCTTACGCTGGCATCCATCAGCGTACACGCCCAGCGTCCATCCAAGTTCACACGCCCAGCGTATACGCTGGTCTGATGTAGCGTATATGCCCAGCGTATACGCCCTCGTGTCTCCCAGTCCGATTTTCCCGGTAACCCTACCCCTATAAATAGCCCAGTTTTCCACGTTTTCGGGGTCGTCAAAAATTGATCAGAACAAACCCAAAAACAATTACGCTGCAAAACCAGAACTGGAAACCCTCATACGCTGGAAGTCCTATACGCTGAGCATAGTCTCTACGCTCCGCCTACAGTGTCCCAGCCGAGTCATTCCTGCACACACCGGGGCCTTTCGTCCGCCTTGTGTCAAAGCCACAACTGCGTTTGGACCGGTGCACTTTGTAATCAATTCTTAATATAAAACAGTTTACATTTTGCTCAGATTTATTGCAGTTTTCTTCGTTTTTTAATTTACGTTTACAGGCTCATTTACATTATCGTGCTTGTTTACGGTTTATATTTAACGTGCATCGTTTACGTATAACCCAACGTGTTGTAGCGGCAAACGTTGGGGAAGTCCTTGTTTGATCCGCGTGCAGACCATTCAAGGCACTCTGCCTTCATCCATTCCAGCTTGCCCTCAAGCGGAGGCAGGGTCGACTGTGCTTGTCCGTAGATCTTTCGGTGCTCGTAACGTTCCAGCCTTGCACCGACGATTTCGGTCGGCACATTTGGGCCTATCACTCCACATGGAAGATTCCCATAGGTTATTCTCCCTATGAGCTTGTGTACAGAAAACTACCAACACTGCCCATCCAATCCAAACTCCATACACTCACTACAGCTTGTGATCTTAACCTAAATCTAATTCTAGCATAGAAATAATGATTAATGAATCTCAACTTGCTAGAAGAAAGTCGGTTAATGGCTCTTTCATCCAACGAAATGCATAAGGCATTCAACAAGAAATGCCATGACCTCAAAATAAGAAAAGTCAAGTTTCAACCAAGAGACAAGGTTTTCTATTGGAATCCTACACATGTATCCCAATGAACCAAATTTTAAATGTTGTGGGAAGGACCTTACATTATTGATGAGACTTTTTCATTTGGGGCCATGATCATCTACAAACCTGGTAGCCTAGACAAGAAACAACTAGTCAACATCCAACAAACAAAACCTTTCCATGAGCCCAAGCCAACCAACTCAACAAATGCCTTGCTAGATAGACATCCACTCTCAATCTTTCAGATCTCCCCCTTCTAACTTAGTCATGGGGGAGATGGACACCCATACTAACACTTTTTGCAGCTCCTCAATCTTTTGACTTTTTTTACACATTTATTTATTTTATAAATTTTAATTTTTATATTCTTTATTTTACATATTTTTGTTTTTTCGTGTCATTAATCTTTTCTAAGTTTTTGTTTTACACCATCATTAATATATTTGATATTTATTGCATAATCTTTTACTTTCTTTCATATATATCTTCTTGTGTTTGATGCATTTCTCTACTCTTCTTGCTAATAAGGTGGTAGGTACAATAGTAATGTGCTACTCGATGGTGGTATGTTTCTGTTGGTCACCGTTTGGGACGCGACTGCCAACGAGTGTCCTCGAACAGGATTTAGGTGCTTGCTGGTCTTTGGCAACACCAAGGCCTAGATACCTCCAAATAGACTCAGTAGTTAATGTGAGTATGTGTGTGTGCTGTTGTGGTGTGCGGTTGTGAAAATATGAAACGATTGCATTGTGTGTAAGCTACAAATGACTTATCTTAAAGAGATTTAGCCAAATTTATCAAGTACTGTGAGTTGTTGAGAGTTCCTATTTTGTTTAATTGCCTAGTCTATGCGGTCCTTATAATACCTACTTGTAACAAATAAAATTTTGTAAAAACATTTGAGCACAACTCCACGAATCTACTTCTAATTTTCCCCAGAGAAAGAGATAGTTCCACAAGAAAACTAGAAATAAAGCAAGATTCAATGGAAATAGATAGAAAAGAAAGAAGATTTATGTTAATACCTCAAATATTTAAACAAGGTAAAATGATACGAGTAAACACTTCGCAATAAAGCTATCCCAAATTCAATATCTACGAATTGTTCAAAATTCCAAGGCTCAAATAAGAAATTTCTTCAAGACAATCCTACTATGCTACCAAAAATTGCTGCATAAACTACCATGTATGAGACTCCATTTTGTCTAGAGAATGGATGTCAACAATTTCATTCAACAGAACCTTCAAAAGACTTGACAATTTCTGATTGAAATACCATAGAGATTTACTTTAAAGATAAAAGAAAGTTGTTCTAGTCCCATCAAAATACCAAAGATTTTCTAAACACTCTTGACTATTGAATCGTTTAACGGCTTGACTACAAGCAAAGGCTCTCTTACAACAATCTCAATAGAAGTTCTTATACATTGCACAATAACAAAATTTACTACTAAAATTCTCTTAAGGCTTTTCAACACAAGCGCTTCTATGGCAAAATTTTAATAGAAATTTTCAATCATGCAATAAGAACGATAAGAGAAATCTAAAAATCCAAAAATTACTTGCCAAGTATGATACTATCTAAACCACAAGCTAAACAATTTAAACAAAATAAAAAACAATAAGCATAACTCACAGGACTATGATAAAGAGGCTGAAATCTTTTCTTTAGCAAGTCATCTTACAAGCAATCTTTCACAATGTCTTCTTTCAAATGCTCTTCCCAGAGTGTGTCTCCAAGTGAGAGCTAGTAGTCCTTCTTCTTTTTTTCTCACCCCTAAAGCCTTTTTATAGGGTTTAAAAGGTAGTTACATCTTTCAAAATATCTTAGCTAACTTCTCTCCCAAGTAAGGAAGTTATAACTTGCCCAACAAGTTAGGAGATCTTACTTGCCCAACCAGTTAGGAGATTACTTGCCCAACAAGTTAGGAAGTTGTAACTTGTGCAAAAGATTAGGAGAAAATCATGCCAACGTTGGCATGTGTATACATTATAAATATTGTTTTTATAAGCCTATATCCTATAATAATTTATTTATTTATTTTTTAAAATAAATCCAAGATCCCCAATTTATTTTAATTAGGATTTTAATTACTAAATGTCATTAAGTCCTAGTAATTCTTGTGAAAGTAATAAAATGGATACTAACTAAATACCCCCTTTTAGTTACAAATATCCCAAAAGTATCCCAAAAATATCTTTTTTATTTTTCTCAATGTAATATGTATATGTAACGTTATGCATATCTAAATTAATTAATTTTATAGTTAAGGGGACCTTTCTTAAAATAGTCGTATCCATAATGCACAACACTTGTCATTGTGAAACTCAGGGCATCGTTGACGTAGAGCTTACGATGGTTCTATCCTCTGTTTTTCCACCCCTTCTTCCTTGATTTTCTCGTACAAAACAAGTGGTTGCAGCTGCATTTGACATATGGAACAATGTCGTCTCCATTTTTCTAACAGCACCATCAGAATGGCAGGCGTGGGCAGTGGCATCAGCTCTGGCTTGTTTTAACTAAAGGAGGTAATGTGTTAATGTTGCCTTCATCTTCGTGCACAAACATTCAACGTAATTCCAGCGTCCACTAGAAAAGTAACTATAATGGTACAGGTCTCTCTGGTTAACCGTATAACCAGCAACAGCGCCACTAGATGCAGATATGGTGTTTCTTTCACATCACCAATGGGAGACTGTTTCTTTGCAGTGGTCATCTATTCAATTCGAGAACCGCAACTTTCCAACCGCTGCCAACTCTTACAACTCCCCGTGATAAGTTGGCTGCCTCTTTCTTTTGTTATGTTGGTCTCGGGCTTTTTGTTCTTGCTTAGATTTATCACTAGTTAAGGAGCACAATTGCATCTTCAAATGATTTTTGAAATGTCTTACTACTGAATCATGTTCCACTTTGGCTCATTCCATCAACGCGGGGCTTCAGAGAAACTCTGCAAGCCCACATTTCGTGAGAGTTACTAAGCTTTTGGTTTTTCTGGTGATGATTTCCTACAAGTACACCTTTACCTTTGTCTGGATGAGACCATTTTGTGGATCGTTTGTAGAAGACAATACACTTGATCTTGAGAAGTGTATCTTTCTGTTCTATGCATACGCTTCCAATGTCATCCGTTGCCTCGCCCACATGTACGTTTAGTTTCTGGCTCTTCCCCCTTTTTTTTATAGCAAACATAACCCTAAATATTCAACAATTCAAGCATAGGGATAAAATATTGCCAAGATTCAGCACGCCATTGAACACAAAAAGTTACTCAATCATCTTCCAGAACTCCTACGGTCCAACCCTGTGATCACAAGCGTTGACGTTTCAGCCAGCAGTTTGATTGGCTCACTGTGGTCGATACGAACAATAGAAAGGGTGTATCTGCTTTCTTCATGGTTGATATTTTCCAACATCTCCAAACCTTTAAATATTATATATTACTTTAAAATATATTCTACTTAGTCTTGCCATGTTTCGGTCCATCGAATGCCCCTTTCATATTGTAAAGTTTTAATCTCCACTATTGGCCTTTGGATAGATGTTTTGTGCATATTTTGCCTGCGGCTTAACCTTGAATTGTGCCTTGTTTTGTAATATAGTGCTTTGTACATGTTATTATCTTTATATAACCACGATTCCTCAAATAATTTTGCACTTTAATTTTGTATCCTGAGAAGGTCTTAACATCATTTTTTTAAACAGTGAGTAACTTCTCCAAATCATTCATCAACCCGTAACTTTAAAGCCACATGCTTTATTTCTAAATTATCAACCATACATCATTCTACAAGTTGTCTTTTCTGAGTATCCACTCTTTCTGTCCCATGAAATGGCCAAATATGCCAACATTTTTGCCCCCTTAAAAGCTTAAAGAAATTTATGCAGCCTCATTTCAAAACTGAAACATACCGAAATTTTCATTGAATTTTTATAGCTGAATAGAAATCTTTTTGGAGGAAAATTCCCATTTAACATAAGGTGTGATGGGATAAAAACCTCATTCCTAAGAAAAATAACAAATTGTACATTATCAAGTCCTTCATGGACTATTCTTGGGATGAAAACTGAATTGTGAGGGTTACCTTGGTAGGGATCCTCATCTCTCTAACTATCTCAGAGGAAATTTCTGACGTGATGAAGGTTGTTCTATTGTTCTCTGGCTTGGTGGAGCTCTCAACTTGATCTATTGGAAATTTTTCTCTCATTAAGAAAATAGTCCACCTATTTTATCTCGCTCTTTCCCTCGCATTGTTGTTCTTAGAATTTGCATCTACCTTCATCTCATAAAATTGGAAATGAGTCCACGTCATCCATCCATTCATCCACTCCATGGTTTTCATCCCTTTGGAAACATGTAGCCCCCTTTCACTTAAAAAAATTTTAATTAATGTGTGACTTGTGTAGTTCCTAGACTTGGGGATGACCCAATGGTTTGAATCGAGTGTGACTTCAAGGGGAATGCAACATTTGTCATCCTCTTCTACCCCTTGAGTGGCAGGAGTGTCCTTACAGATTTCTTACCACTCCAACTTCTTCTCTACAAATAAGCTCCTTGGAAATTTGACCTTGCATGGTATGGTCCTCATCCAAAAAAAAAACATGAGGATTCAAAGCACACCCCTTGGTCGAATGCATGCAACGAAGCATGGGTCTTTGCATGGTTTGGTTCCCACAAAATCACAATAAAAACAAAAATAACATCCTAACTATGTGGAAATTTAAAGCACACCCCTTAGACTGCCTCTCACATGCCACAAGCACTAGTTATGGGAGTTGCTCCATTCCCTCTAACTTAGTCCCATTTCACTTCCTTCCTCTCATGCCTGTTGGAGTGGTGGTTCTCTGTGGGTGTATTTTGGTACACTTGGGGGTGGATGAGTCTTCGCATGTTGCTATGATGTCACTGTATGTGGTTGGTTTTGGGTCTAAACTTGGGAAAGGTCCTACCGAGTCACTTAACCATAACTTCACATGGGATTTCATGTAACTAATGATCAGAATACCAATTCCCTCTCCTCTGTCTTCATCCATTTCTCTCCATGACTTACCTCACTATCCATCTTATGTTTTGAGGGTTTTCTGTGATTCTCTTGAACTCCTCATGCCTCAGCATGTTCTCATGGATGGAAGTGTTAACGTGCAATCACCATTTCTTGGCCCATGGCCCATGGACCCCGATGTTGAGGAGATGCAAGGGCTACTGAGGCTATCGCCTACTATGGGAAGGACCTATTTGCATATTACTAGTTTTGTTTATTAGTCTCCCATCCTCTTGAGTATTTTGGTTGATTTTTTTCATGATACCCATCGCTCGACTTCTTCTCCGTGGAATTTTTTTTCACCACATTCTCCTACTTTAGACTCTTTTCCTTGCCCCACTTACCTTCCTCTTGCTCCTAGTCGAGTTCCCAATCTCTAGGACTCCTAAACTATTTCAATTTGAAATTTTTAATCAATTTTTTTAGGCTTTTCCTTGTTAGGTCAATGTTGATTAATAGGTGCAGCCCCCTACATATACGAGACCCCGTATACGTAGCCACTTGGGTATACATGGCCCCATCAATGTAGCCATAAACCCCTATACATAGTCCCATCACACCTTATTTTTTTTGTTCATTTTGCAACAAATTGGGGGGATATTTTTTAATTTTTCTACCTCACTTCTTCCTGCATACCTACGTTTTCTCTCGTGCATCCTCATCAACCTATCCTTCCCCTCTTAGCGACCAAAGGCATGCTCTTAGTCTTGGGGGGGGGGGGGGGGGNTGTAATAACAATTAAAATTAAATCTAATATATATAGAATTACCACCTATTAAAGGAAGAAATCAAAAATAATAGTTTAAACTCCAACTCATCCCTTATTGTTTTTGGTTCTAAACCATCAACTAATACTCTAGGAGATTTAATGGGATGGACGTGCCAACACCATAACTTAGCCAAATTGAGAAGGTGTATGAAGGCCATTTTGAGAGACTTGTGCACAATTTAATTAGTGGTTATGTTTGACTACAGATGGCACCAAAACCAAGGCATCCAAGGGGAGAAGGATCATCACAACCTAGGGACAAGCAACCACAAAGGGGAAGGGGACAAGGTGTGTAGTACCTAGAGCACATAGAGGGCTCCCATGCAACTGGTCCCCTCATGAAGGGCTTGATGTGGAATCTGTTCATCAAATTCCTGAAGAGAAGATCTCCAGCAAATAATCAAAAGGGGATGAGACTCTGGCGATAGTGCCATGGCTTGAGGTCACCTTGACCTAGGCATGTCTTGACGCTCTCCAGCCAAGGGAAGTGCAACGAATGGTCCTACAAGAATTGAACATTGAACCATTTCTTGAGAATGCACTAGAAGATGTGAGGCTTCAATTGCAAAACTCTCCTATGTGGCCAATCATCACATCCAGTGGTGAATGGTATTTAGGAGAGACTTATCTCTTCTGGAAAAATTGGCAGCCGGGGTCTAGAGTAAGAATCAAAAACATCTATGTCTCTTACTCTATGGAAGCGTTTACACAAGCTCTGGGGTTTCCTGGATCGAAGCTGATGTGGCGAAGATCCCTAAACAAGAAGATCTCAAGGTAAAATGGGAGTGGATCAGGCGATGCTATGGGATGGATTGCAAAGAATTCAGCACTCTGACCACCGTGGAGAGGGTATATTTAAAAATTGCATCTTACCACCTAAACCCAACGATGAGACAACGATGAGACCCAGCAAAATCACTATCTTCTATTCTCATGCGCATGCTGCTCTAAGCGGAAAATTCCCAATGAGCCTTCCACAATTGTTGTTTTTGAAAATTGAGAAAAGGTTCATCAAAAGTGACTGTGGAAGGTGGGCTCTACCCTTTCCCTGCTTAATCAGAAAATTATGCAAACGAGCAAGGATAGCATGGTATGCTAATGATACACTTCGGTATGCCCTGATTGCCTCCTGGTGGGAAGTGATGAAAGATAGGACTCCGACCACCACACAAACTGAGGAAAAGTAGCAACCACCTCCACCACATGTGCAAACAACGAGGTCAGGTTCGTAAACAATCACAAAACATATACGCAAAATCTAGCAGTCGCTCTTGATCCAACAAGAGAAATCTGGAGGGACCAATGGAGGAGAAGACCTTTTGGTCTATCGCCCTATAATGAGCCATCTAGAGCAAGTGGCTTGATCTATGAGTCTACTAGAAGAAACAGGGCCAATGTTCTCTATTGCCCAAACACAAATACTAGCAAGAACTGATCCTGCCATTGGAGCAGTAACAGTCTCTACCTAACAATTATTTCCTGAAATCTCAGGAAATGCCGCTACATTTTTGGTACAGTTGGAGGATGGAGAGGGGGTAACTATCCTGGTAATGTAGCACCAAGGACAAGAGATTGTAGTTGAAGTGGTTGTTGATACGATTGCTATGGCCCTCAATGCACTAGCAGCACTTGTATAGGATATACATGGAATTGAAGACATATAGGCATCCACAGGAACTTCACGTAGTAGGATAGATGCAGCCCAACATGAAGAACTATTGGACCGACTAGTGGAAACTAGGAAGCCACTTCCAAATGTCTTCGATCTTCTGAATAACATCACAAAAACCTAGTCAGAGCTGCTTTTGGAAAGGTGTAAGAGCCTCATCTTGGAGGGGCAACTTGAATTTGCTCAAGCCAATTGTCAATTCTTGCCAACATAAGTTGCCCAATTAAGGGCCCAACTTGCCGATCCAACTCTCCTCAACCGTGAGCTCACTAGATATGAAGCTTTTCAATAGATTTAAGTCAAACTCCAGATAGTTTAGGATGAGCAAGAGTCAGAGATCCTTGATAAGTCCTTGGTAGATGCTGATGCATATCATCTTAACAAGGACTTAACAGAGGTTTCCCAGGAGAATGTTAGGTTGACCATGAAAGTCCATTGCCTACGTAATGTTGGTGCTGAAAATGAGCACATAAAAAGCTATATTCACCACTAACAGGAAGAGCTAGCCAGGGTGAACACTGATGTGAGGAGGTTGGCCATTGAAAATCAAAATCTATCTATGGAGGAGGTTCGAGCCTTGTGATAGAAATAAGCCATTGAAATCGCTACTTTGAGGAACAAAGCCCTTAAGTTTGAAAAAGTTAAGAATAATTACAGGGACCAAGTGGAATTGCAAAAGGAAGTGAATGAAAAGTAGATTCAAGTTGCGAAGGCTAAGATGAATCAAGTGCTCCAGCAACTCTGAGAAGGAGGTGAGGTATGGCATCTTTGATGGGCTAAATTCCTACAATCAGGTTGAGATCCACCTCAAGGAACTACAGATTGAAAAAATGACAGAGTACATGGAGTTGGCAAACCTTCACTATGCAAACCTAGCTATGTTAATATCCGGCAGACCGTAGTTTGACCTAGAAAAGCAAGTGGCCACCTTGTATTCTTTATACGAGGGTGAGTTCCAAGTGCATAAAATGACCAAAAAAATTGGAAATAGCAAATGCAGAACTCAAGGTTCTCCACATGCATTTTGAAGGGCAACGTACAGTCATAGAGAACTTGGCCCATCGAACGAATGACTACCGGTAGCTATAGACATCAATTTGAGCATTCGACATCAAACAGAAATAGTTTGCAGCCTAGTTTATCAATCTGAAAGAAATCTTCCCTACACTTCCATGCCCTTGGAAGGTTCCAATCCTGGCACACATTGGTGAAGCTGCTTGGATAATGAACGATCGCAGAAGCAAGGAAGAAAAAATGAGGGCTCTCTTGGAGGCTTTTCGGTTTCCTCCAGAAGTTGCAGTTACTGCAGGGTATCCATCGTTCATGCCACCACTACCACATGGGCTAGAGGCTTGTGAAGGTCCATCAAAACCACCGCCACCAGGGATGGTGTAATCTTCTCCAGGAATTTTTGCATCTTTCAACACAGTAGAGAATCCAGGATTGTTGGTGTGTTCAATTTTATCTTTGAACACCATCATTTTGTAATTTTTCCTTCTTTGTACACTTGGGAAGTTGGTGCATCAGTAAAATTGATGTTATGTCATGTGTGTCAAGTTATGTGTGTTGAAATAAAAAGTCCATACCTTCCAAATTGTAGAGGAACTCAAGGATGAGTTTTTACTTAGTCATGGGGATATGATGAAGCGCTAAATAATCAATGTGTCAACTAGGCCGAATATACAGGGCCTCGTATATGCAGTCGTGTCAACGCGGCCTCATCAACACATCTGTCCATTTGTCGATGTGGCCCTGTTTACGCAGAGCCTATTTTAGCCTATAAATAAGTGAGCTCCCGCCACACTTAGGTACCTTTTGAGCAATTGTAGCGAATCTCTTATAGTTTGTTTCCACAAGAGTTAGGATATTTTTCAAGTTCCTATAGTAGGTGTAAGAAAGGTATCTGACTCTTTATTCGAGCGCTAATGTATTTGAGCCCATTGGCATGAACGGTAATAAAGATGAGCTTTTCAAGCATTCCTTGCAGCAATTGGACTTAGTCATTTGATGCATTTAATAGTTTAATATTTTTATGCTTTAATAATTCCTCAAGCTTCTGTTATCTTTACTTTAATTTCCATCACTCTTTTATAGTTCATAGAAACCATAAGTACGACCATATCGAACGTAAACCCAACACTTGGCAACCCAGCGATGCTTAACGTCTAGTAACCCAATAGTGGTTAGGGGATGCTCAAGATATGCGTGGAAGATGAGATTGGATACTTATGCTAGGAAAAGTTGAGACATAGATTATGATAATTACAGATTATATAATATTTCATTCCTTACTTTCCAATTCAAGAATTAGCCACTAGAAGATAAAGTGAAAAAGCCATAAAAATCATTTGCCTCAACCTCACTTAACAATCGCAATTAGATCATCACAAGTGAGGTTGGGAAGAAAATGACTATTCTAACCCCAAAGGTTTTATTGGTTAGCATCTAGTATATGCAAAGTGCTTACAGTCTACGGAATTCGATCGAGTCATGTGTGAACACCCATGATTCGCATGGTTGGACGTAGGGGTACCTAGCCGCTCATCAGTAGTAGAAGAAAAAATCCAAGGCATAAAAATACATTTTAATACCTATGAAAGCATCATATGAATAAAGTAAATACATTAAGAAGATTTTTCAAACAAAAAATTTATTTATTAGCTTCCCTTACTACTATGTATGATGCTTTAGGTTTTAAAGTGATAAGTAAATCTACAAAACATGTCACATATCCAAAAAATAACTAAGATGTGTCAATATCTTTAGTATAGTCAAAGTCTAGGTATGCTTTTAATTGAAAATTTACATTCCTCTCATAAAAAATTTATAAGTTTAAAGTCTTTTAAAGATATTCAAGTATATAAAAATATGCATTCATATGACTTTCATATGAAGTTTCCATATATGTGAACAATAAAATAATAACATATTAGGTTGGGTGATAATTACAAAACTAATAACATATTAGGTTGGGTGATAGTTACATATGTAATACTAACAACTGACCTTTTATACATGGTTCCATACATGGTTTTATTATCATCATCTAGATTGAAATTATTTCTTGGAGGCATAGAAATGATGGTAGATGAGTATTTATTATCATTTCAAAATATTGTTAAAATTTTTTAATGTATTTTCTTTGATTAAGAATGATACCCTTATTTTTTTACAATATCTCCCCTTCAATATACAACTTGGCAAGTCTAAGATTAAAGATCTAAAAATTTAGGTCGAAGTTCTTCCTAAGTTCTCTTACTTCTTCTTCATGCCTACTTAATATGAACATATCACCTACCAAGGTAGTAACATAAATTAACTTTTCTTATCTTTCTTTCATTGGTGAGGAGTTTAACATTAATATATTAGTAGTTTCATAATTTCAATCTTATGGAGATCATACATGTTGGTAACATTTTATACAAAACTATATAGTCTTATTTAGATCCATATAATGACTTCCTTAGATAAACATTTTTCTCACAATCACTACAGATATATAAAAAGCCCACCATATCAAAGCCTATATATTACAACATGTAAATTTATTTTTTAAGATTACTATGTAAGAAACTTGGATTTACATCTAAATGATACAAGTTCTACTCCTTTTGAGATGCTAAAACTATAAGAGCTATAATAGTTTTTCACTTGGCAATCAAACCAAAGATTTCCTTAAAATCAACACCTTCATGTTGTTGGAAGTTAATGACAACAAGAGAGCTTTTGTGTTTATCTAGTGTACCATTAGTATTATATTTAGTTCAATACATAAAGATTTTGACAAAAATTTATGTTTGAAGGATAAATCTACCAAATCCCATCATTTGTTATTAGATCTTGATATATACTCTAACTTCATTACTTTTCTTCAATGAGCATGTTGATTTATCTGGAAAATGTTAGAAAGTTTATCATCAATTGTAGATGAAGTTCATCCTCTAGTTGATTTTTTATTTTAGTATTTGTATTAGAAAAACTTTAAAAAAATTCAAACTTTCCTTTTCATTTTATTTTAACATTTTTTTTATCATTAAACTCTCAAATAGAAAAGTATTGATCTAATAATGAGGACTAATGACAAATCACTTATTGATTTGTAATATCTTTTGGATAAATTAATCAGTCATCATTATACCTTTCCATTTCAACAACAAGTATGTGCACATCTTTATGTGTAGTTGTTTAAGGTGTAGTTCTAAATGATTGAAAATTAAACTAAGTTTTGTGCCCTATTTTAGAAAATATGACATCATTAGAAATGATGATCATGTATCTAGATTCAACTGATACTCAATATTTTTATTGGTGAGGAGAATATCCCACAAAATTACATTCTATAGTATGAGCAAATAGGTTTCTTCACTACTCTTTTGAAATATCAATAAAACATGGACAATTAAAAACATAAAGCTAAGAGAGATTTACTTTTTGATTATATCATTTCTCATATGGAATTTTTCCATTTTGATATTTTGGTTAACTTGATTAGTATTATTACTTACACAAACCATTACATTAATGACCTCAATCCATAATTAAGATTGAAAACTTGAGTACTAGATTATGAAATGAACTATGTCCAAGATAGTCTATTAAATATTTTCACTACATCATTTTGCTAAGGTGTCCCAGGAATGTTTCTATGATAATCAAAACTAGTCTCTCATCCATCTCAACTAAGGCAACTAGCACAAACAAAGTTGAAGTTTATCAACAAATAACATTTAAACTTCTTGAGACTAGCACCCTTCACTTAGTATCATATATGCTAGATTTTTCATGTGTACTTGATAAAATAATCTCATTCATTTTTCCTATTGTATGTTTTATCGCTTTTACCATTAAATATTTCAAGTGAATAACCTATGAACTCTTAATATCTTTGATGAAGAATATACCTATAAACAATATTTCTCCCCCTTTGGGATGAAAGTGTAAAATAATAACCTAATGTAATGATGTCACCTTTTGAAAATTCCATTAAGCATTACTTGAGAGTCTAAAAAAAATAATGAGTAAGGATAGACTCATGGTAGACTATGCCTTAAATCTGAGAGCACCTATACGTACATCATAAGGGCACACAATCCATTAGTCATTGGTTAGAAGTACATTGGATATGTCATATGTAAATTAGTATACAACTAGGCCAACGAGATGTGCATACTCACATGAGCACACACACACAATATTTTGTTTCTTAGAGAGCTAAGATATGTCCCTACTCTAATGCGCATATCCCTAATCCCTACTTTGAAGAGAAGGGTAGTGATTTTAGCCATCAAGATGAAGCCGACCCAACAATTCTACATATTCTTATAATAAGGTTCATAAAGGAAAGAGAGCCATGTAGTTCTATTACTAATGGCTAAGATGGCATGAAACTCGATAAGATCTCAATACTTCTCTTGTCCTTGTTCTAGAGAAAAATAAGCCTTGATTCACCAACAAGGCATGTTTTTCTACACTCTTCCTTTCTTGAGAGGAGTAACATTTTTGGAGTATAAGCTTTTCCAGATGTAAAGAGTCCTAATTACTTTTGAGGAACTTCAAATAACTAAAAGTCCTTTGGATAGTTATGGAGAGGAAGGCCTAACTACTAGAATCCTTCAACTATAAAGCAAAAAGTATTGAACTCAACCTATCATTCAATAGAGGATTAGAGAATTTCATGTAACCCAAGTTTAGGAAGAAAAGATTTACTCTTTTTCATGCAAACTATAGTAACCTTTATACTAAGAGTGAACTTTACTCTCTTGATATGAGAGCTAGTCCTCTAACTCTACTTGTGAAATGGAAGTGTACAGTTGATTTTTCTACAACCAATGATGAGACTATTTCATATCTTTGGGGTGCTACTCCCCATGCCCAATGATAGCCTACTACTAGCATATGTAGAATTATTGGGATTATAATCTCATTATGGCATCACCAAACTCCTTAACTGAAAGAGAAGACATACCAATTCTATGCTTCTTAGAAGTGGATCATCATGGATCAACCTTAATGTCATCTAGCCTATCACACATTTGTCAAATATTTTTAGGTATACACTATGACTTCCATCAAGAAGTGACTACCTATTGTTGAAAACCTCTATACATTCATTCACAAGGGTAAATTAATATTATTCTTTCCATAGAAGTTCATGATGAAAGTCTACTTGCTCCTAACAGCTTTTCATCTTCTTAGGTATCCTTCTCTACAGATATGTCCTACCAATATACTAAGAATTTTATCTTTTGATTGAGGGTGTAACCTATGATGTGCATGTTAACGATGAAATAAATCCACAATCCTTTAATTATCTCAATGTTTGAAGATTATTTGTACCTTAGTGTTTTTTGATCATTTTTCCCTAGATTAAGCTTTTTGAGCATTGAAACGTGAAACCCTATATGGTATTTTACTAGATATGCTAGTAGTTGCAACTTGTAAGTATCTAGGTTGACACAAGCATGAACATTGAAAGGGCCATCATGATGCATTAAGAACTTCTAACTAGCCTCTTTCTTTGGTCTCATCTACCTTGCATAATTCTTCTTTAAAAAAGCTGATTCACCAATACCAAATTTCAATTATCTTCTCCTACTATTAGCATGCTTCTTCATGTGTAGAACAAACTTATCCAAGTATAACCTACAAACTTGGGGATGATCCATCTAAGATTTGAAAATTTTATCTATCAAATGATTAAAACTTGATGTGAGATTTTTAGTAGTTGAGAGATCTATGGTTACATTTCCAAGTACAAATATACTACAGAGAATCCTATAACTAAGGAATTTTGAATGTTGTAGTTGAATTGATTCACAAGTAGTAAAGAAATCCAATTCATCTGATCAAACCAGATGAAGTACCTCAAATATTTCTTCAAAAATTTATTTATGCATTCTATCATCCATTTATTTGTGGATGATATCTCGAGGACATCCATACCTTTATACCCAATATTTCAAACAACTTCTGCTAGAAATCCCACATGAAAATGGAGTCATGATCTAAAATAATGCTTGATGATAATCCAACATAGTGAACTATATTACCAAGAAATAATGATGTTTCATCCTTAACAATGAAAGGGATAGAGCACAAGATGGAGATGACATACTTAGAGCACAAGATGAAGATGACATACTTTAAGAATTTATCCACAACTACAAGACTGCTAGAAAATCCTTGTAATATGGGGAGTCTTATGATGAAAGCTGTGGAAATTTCAAGGGATGAAAAAAGCTTCTTAGTTTCTCATTGGAACTTCTATCTTGTTTCCAAACTAAACAACTTCACATAAAATTCATCACATCAATCCCTAAATTAGGCCTATAGAAACTCTACTCCACCAATGTTGTCATTCATTTATATTCCAAATGGCTTGCCCAAAGAGTGCTATTACATTTATCAATGATTTAAGAACACAAAGAACCCTAATTAAGAACGAAAATTTGATTCTACTTGAACATGAGTAGATCATCAAATTTTCTAAAATTTGAGTTATCACCTTCATAGATTACCTACAACAACTCCTGAACACACTGATTATGATAAAATTTATGCTTAATTTTTTTTCAAAGTTCATAGTCAACCATCATCCTAGAGTTATTGGATGGTTCTATGATCTCCATTGAGTATTCTTGAGGACATTTTATTAAAGAATTTATCACTACATTCTTTCTTTCTAGTTAATAGAAAAACTAAAGATCAAAATTTTGGAATAGGTCTAATCTTTGAGCTTGCTTTGACTCTAACTTAGATTGATTGAGGAGGTAGATTATGGTAGTTTTGTTAGTTTTTGACTACCATTGGATCATCAAGAAGGTAGTATCATCATTTGTGGAGGTAATGCATGATAGTGAAAATTTCCTTTTCATAAACTAGTCATAAATATTTTGTCTCATTCAGCTTCTTAGATTCAAATGCCACTAGATGGTTGTCTTGTTAAAGCATCACATCAATCACCTCATCCAAAGCATCTATATGAACTTTGAATGGCTTTGAGATATTAGGAAGAACAAACATAGGCTAGGATTTCAAGGCCATCTTGATTTTATCAAAAGCTTCTTAACACTAGTTATTCCAATTCTAGGGGATGTCCTTCTTTTACAAATTAGTTAAGGCTATCATCACTCTAAAGAATCCATGGATAAAATTATTGTAATAACTTATCAACCATATGAAATGGCATAATTGATTCACATCTTTTGGTTTAGGCCATGTGGAAATTACCTTTACTTTCTTTGGATTTGGTTTCACTTTACCTCTGCCAATGATGTAATTTAAGAATTTCAGTTCTTACTTATTGAATTTTTACTTCTCCCATTTGACATATAGTTTATGCTCCCATAATTTGGATAATATTAATTCTAGATGGATAATGTGCCCTTTTAACAAATGAGTATACCAAAATGTCATCAAGATATATCATAACAAACTTGTCTAGGTATGAATGAAACACTTTATTCATGAGTGTGAAAAATGTAGCTAGAGTGTTGCCCTACCTAAATCGCATGACCATCTACTTGTTAGAGTCATAATGAGTGATACATGTTGTCTTTTCTTCATGACCCTCTACAATCCATACTTGATAGTAACCTTGGAAATTGTTGAGTTAAGAAAACATGTAAGCCCCCACTAGCTTTTCAAGCAAGTTCAAAACTAGTGATACTAGATACCTATTCTTGATGGTGTACTATTTAGTAGTTTGAAGTTACAACATAGCCCTAGCAAGCCATTGTTTTCTTAGTAAAAAATTCTAGGGCATCATAAGACCATTTTAAGGGTTTAATGTAACCATTATTCACATACTTACCAAGTACTTTCTTAGTTGTGCTAGCTCACGGATGATCATTTTGTAAGGTTGCTACTTTGTAGGAGTAGTTCCCAGTAGTGGCTTAATCTTGTGAGTGATCATCAATCATTCTAGAAATTTGTAGGAAATTTCATTGGCATTAGATCCTTATAACTCCCCAACATGTGTTTAATCTACACACTCATCTACACAAAATTCTTATCTTCGATCTATCTCAACATCACGAGGAACATATATTGAATTAGGGACATAAAAACCTGTTTCATTACCATGGGCAAGATAATCTAGACTTCGTGAATAGTTCTAGTTGCACATGACATAGATATCTTCATCACAAAAGGTGAATCCTCATGCAAAATGTAGATAAAATCCAAGTACAAGGCAACCAACAACTTTTCCTACTTAAAGAATTCTTTTCCAATGATAACTTGGGAAAGATTTAATGTCCAAGATTGAGAAATCCAACCTTTCACAAAACTACTTCACCTTTACATCTACATCTCTTACGACTACTATGCATCTAATTAGATGAAACTTGGCTAACTTGTACAATGCCAAAGGTAGTTGCACTTGCAAATTGAGGATACTAGTAATGTCTAGTGAAAGAAAGTTATGGTTGGTACTTATGTCAATCAAGGCATCTATCATATTTGATTGGAACTACACATGAACCATCTATACCATATGTAAGTTGGGCTTTTGCTTCAGTTGTTCCCTTTGGACATTCTAATGAATTGCTGCGAAGCTCCAAGAGATCTTCTTAATCTCTTCAAGGGACTTAATCTCTTATTTATTTTCATTTACTTCAATCACTCATAATCAATCTTGTGGTTAATACTCGAGAGTGTTTAATTAAGTATGACCATTTGGACCTCTTCCAGTTAGTCAATGATTGGAATTCTATGTATAGTCTTGAGTCACATGATTTCCAAAGGGAATGAAACATCATACACCAAGATACCTACTATGATTATTCATGGGTCCTTCAAAGAATTGATGCTTGTTCTCAAACTTGTCATAATCGTTTAGAGTATGTCACTTTACATATCCTAGAAAGAAGCTCAAAGACTAGAGGTAATAGTAGATTTTGGATACTGAAAGTCACTACCAAAATCTCTTTTACTAAGCCTACTAGATCTACCACTAGCTCTTTTTCATTTAAGGTGCATCATCTCTATTCTTATCCTACTTCTAGGGCTTCAAATTAATCATCAAATTGGCTACCTACATGAGTACCTTCTAGTATTCTAAGATCTTATGGATTTTGATCTTCCACTAGGCCTAAGATTGTAGACCATTCAAAAATAGGTAGGATTTAGTTTTATCATCTATCAGTAGAATTTATAAGATCACTTCTTAATATTCTTGAAGATAATCTTTTATCTTCCTAGTCTATTGGAGTTCTTTCAAATTCATGCAATCTTTATCAATGGAAGTGTCTAGGAGGGAGTTCTCAACTAGAGTGATTTTTAGGTCATGACATGTCTCAAGCAACCTTAAATCTATTCTCGATTTTATCTCTTGAATAATGTCACCACCAGATTTAGGAAATTCCACCTAGAAATTGGAAAATGATGTTGACCTTCATCTCCTCTAGGTATTCATTCATGTTGATGAAATGTTGCATCTCAAGGATGAAGGCACCCAAGAGCTTATCATCATAATCAACTTTAAAGACCTTTTGCTCTTTGATTCAAAATTTGTGAGTTAACCAACCAAAACCAAATGCAACTACCTTTGTCTGAATAACCAATTAGTCTTCTAGTTTCTCATCTCCCAATTCAAGCTTCCGTACTTGTGACTCTAGTATTATCATCCTTTGCAAGACATCACCCATAGAGTCTTATACCTCATCAATGATATCCTCCATGTATTCTAAAAATTCCCTAGCTTAAAATTCTAAGTTGTAGAGAGCTTGTACTTAGCCCCCAAATTCAGTTTGCAAAGTGATGGAACATCAAGTTTATCCATAAGAACCTTGGCCATCTTAACTTGTTCTACCACTAGTAAGTAACTAAGGATCATACTTTCAATTTCAAGGAGCTACCCATACAAATCTTTCACCTTGTAAAAGGAGCAATTCTTGTGCTCCATAATAGGAACCTCTTTGTGATCATCTAAGTTCTCATGTTCAAAGGTCACATCATGTGCTTCATGGTGTATATGCTTCTCCATGTTATTATGAGGGTTAAAACTAGTAGGCAAGTCTTCAAAGAGGTAGCTCAAATTTCTCTTCTTCTTGTAAATCATGATCACCTATGAGTTTCAAGAAATAAACCACAAATCACCACAAATATCAAATCATGAGCCTCATCTTTGATACTAAGTGTAATAATACCATCCTTTGAAAATATTGTTTGGCACCACTCAAGATTCTAAAAATAATATTAAGCCAAGATAAACTCAAGAGGGACTACACCTCAAAGCTTAAAGCACTTGCAAGCATATCATAGGAGCACACAACCTATTAGTTATTTGTTATAGGTGCATTAAGTACATCATAAGTAAATGAATATACAACTAGGCTAATTAGAAATGTACACCCACATAAGCACACACACACACACACACACACACACACACATGATACCATTTCTCTTAGAGAGCTAAGATGTATTACTACTTTAACACATTTTGCCTTAAGCCCTACTTCAAAAAGAAGGATGGTGGCCTATGCTAGGGAGGTGAAGGCTCCCAAAAAAGCCTACATATCCTTGTGATAAGATTCATAAAGAAATTAGGACCATGTAGTTCTATTAATGATCATTAAGATAACATGAAACTCAATAGGATCTCCATACTCCTATAACATCCATTTCAAAGGAAAATAGCCTTCAATCTACTGCCAAGGCATGTTTTCCTATACTTAATCTACTAACATTATAAACCATCGAAGTAATCTTCTTCATAATATCCATTCATAATAATTCAACATTTGTTATCACTAGTCAAACACATTGAAAATGAATGATAAATATAGACATCTATGATATACACTTAATAAAAAATAATATGAATACTACTAGTAGTAGGAAATTCACTATCATCAAAGATCTAGCAATGAACAAACCATAAATTAATCCATATAAACAAACCAAGGTGATAAAAATGTCATCATGGAAGTGCTTTACACATTGTATCAGTAGCTTGATTATGTTATTAATACATTATATTGAAGCACTCAAACAAGAGTTAGAGTAATTGAATTTCATCAATTCCATAATGCATATAATTAATTTTAAAATAAATTTGAGTTAAATCCACTTTTCTTTATTACCCCTTATTTTTTCACATAATTTTCAAAGTTGTAGAAGCCTTATCTTAATAAGAATCACCAATTAAACCCTTAGGTGATTTGCAAATGTTATAATCCTAGAGCCATCTAAGGGATCCTGAAGCTGTATAAAATGAAACTATCAATGTGTTATGAAAAATAAATGAAGGAAAAAATGCAAAAAAAGGAAATAAACTATAAAAAAAATCTAAACAAATTGCATCTTACCAAACAAAATCAATGTTCCTCATTGATCATATAATGCATGTAAAATAAGGCTTGGTATATATAAACATGAACCTACATCAAAGGACCATAATTTAATTTCATGTTATCTTTAAAAGTGATTCTTATATTTTTCTATCAACTAATTACCTTATAATAATTAAAATAATGAGGTGTTAGCCTAGTATTAAGCCTCTTGATTTAGAAGCTTCAAGTCATGGATTTAATTCTAGTAGGCAATGCTAAGTTATAAGGTTCTAATTTGACTACATGTCTTACGGTTAAATATTATTAAAAAAAAACTTTTGAGTTTCAACAACATTCCTTCTTTTATTAATTAATATTAATGTTATCTAACTTTAAAAACTAAAAGTTTTTTAAAAAAATTAAAATCCCCTATAAATGCAAATCTTATAAAAATTATAGCTTTCAAACTAAAAATTTCAATATAGATCCATTTGAACCTACATAATCCTAGTATGTTCTACTATGAATGTAATCACTCAACTAAGAAAATGAATAATAACTTAGAATGATATAATTAAATTAACCATAATTAATATGTATAATTGAACATCTTCCAAACTCATACTAAATAACTATGCATTGTTGCATGTATTTGATTCTTTCAATGAATGACCAAATGTTGTAATGTCATGATAATTGATGTTGAAGTACTGATAACTTTGATAAAATGATGGTTAATAAGATGATGCTATTGTGAGGTTAGCGTTACTAGACAAAGTTGAATATATGTTTATTATAATATTTTTTAGCCTAATATGTTCTTTTGTCTTATTATGTTATCTTTATTCTTTATTCATTATCCATGTTATAGTATGAGTCATGTTGGTAGGTCCTTATGTTTCTTTTATGTCTTCATGTAATGTATCACATGACATAATTTTATATTTGAAAAGAAAGAGAAGAAGTTAAATTATGAGTCCTTAATACCACATATCATGCATATCTTTCTTGTGTCACTCAAGTAACCATGTGCCCCTTATTCATGAGCTAGAACTACATGAAGTACATTGGTGGCACTTACTAGCATGTTGGAACCACAAGTCTTCTCAACTTGAAATTTAGCATGATATTAGATAAATGAATTTACAACAACATTAGAGTTGAGTATGCTCTTAAGAACCTTCTTAATATCTATGTATTAATGTATCAAGTTGTTCTTAAACTTGAAGCATTTTAGTGAAGCACTAATGGAAAATAGAAGACGAATTTTACTTCATTTTCATATATTTTTTCATTTATTTTCATTTTGTTAAATAAATTTCAACCTTGTTTGTGTTATGGTTCAATTTCAATTAAAGTATCTATCAATTATAATGTTGAAGGAAAAATAGAAGCTTGAAATTAGTGAAGCATAGACTTCATTATTTTTTCTTGCTTTGTTTCTCATCCATTGCTACATGTCTAAGTATTCCAGTAATTAAAGAAGGGGAAGTTTGCCTAAACATCAACTCTCTAATTCTCCAAGTTATTCAAGGAAAAATCCACACTCATATTCTTAAAAATCAAGCTCAAGGAAGAAGGAGTTGCATTTTAACTTATTGCAACCCTCTCAACAAAGTGAGAAAGGTTAGCTAAAATCAAAGGAGCATCTAGTGCAAGTTTGGAGGAGACTAAGGATTAGTTTTAGTTCTTTATTTATTGAAGGTTTGGTCTCATCACTAGATATCACTCCTACAACTTGTAATAAAAAGGGGTATCAACACATCACTATCCCTTTCCTAATTGCATTTTGTAATATTTGTCATTTCCAAAATAGGTTAATTAATCTTATGGCTTATCATAATAGAGACCTATCATGACAATGACCAATTTAAAAGAAATGGAGGACTCCATTTCATGACAAACCATTGCTATGATATGTTGTTATATTAGATAAGTACAATGTCATTAGAGATATCATTATTGTGATCTTTAGTGTTACTAAAAATTAGAGAAACTAGAGGCCATTTCTTGGCCTTATTTATTGAACGACATCTAGAAATTAGAAGTGTCAGTATCCTACTAAAGTGTAGCATTGTTAGAACTTGTAGGAAAAATTAGAGAAGTCACTACCACTTGACATCACTCTACTGATATCTATTAAATGTTAGAAGAAGCTAAAATTTCTACCTCCTCCCCAAACTATTCAATATCAAATCATTGGTATCCAGAACCTTAGACAAGAGTCTTCTACTACTTCACTCTAATATTCGGTATCAAAGCTATTTAGTTTAAGGTTTGAAGAAATTAAAGAATGGAAAGATGTCAAAAGAAGTACCCCAAGGTTTTATCAACTTTTATGACAAGAACAATTTCACATATTAAATGATGCTTACAAGGAACTTATTTGAGTTGAAAGAGTTTTTAAAGGTTACAAAGCATATATTCTAAGAGCTTGATACAAGCATCCTTTCTTAAGCTTATGTGAGGAAGCAAAATGAAGACAATATGAAAAATTCTTTAGCCAAAATAATCTTATGCAGCTCTTTGAGTAAGAGCATTGAGAACAAGATCATCAACAAGGACAATGTTTAAGCTTTCTTAAATGCCCTTGTAGAAGAATATTATGCCTTAATTTATGTAATATAAGTCAGAAAATTGAATATTAGGGATGATTTTGAAAATATTAATATGATGAGAGGTGAGTTCCTTCATGATTTATTTGAGAGAATGGAAAATTCTATTAAGAACCTAGATGTTTCTCAAGCTAGCTATAGCAAAGAGAAAAGATTAAAAAAGGTCAACCAAATATTTTATAATCATTCTAAGCACAAAGCCATTATTGTGATCATTGTTGTGAATGGAAACTTAAAGAACCTCATTATTTATAAGTGTATCTTTCCCATGAAAGACATAGATAAGTTGGAGTTTAAAGGTAATTAAAATCAAGCCTTCTACTTAAAAGAAGAAGTAAAGAGGAAGATAAGGCAAGAGAAGAGGAAGAAAAACATGAAGACAAAAGAGGTGTCATTGCCATTCACGTGCATCTCCATTAAATAAGACTAGTCCAAAAATAATGCTTCACAAAGAGAAGGAAGAGAAAGAAGCCTCCAAAGAGGAAGCTTACAAAAATAAGGAGAAAGCACATCCCAAGAAGAATAAAGACCTAAGAAAATTTAAACAAAAGAAAATTGATGTTCCAATTATAAGAAGTATGGACACCTTGAAGACTAATATTAGTATAAGGTAGGTTTTCCAAGCCTTTCCTTTAATGAGTGTCCTTCTAAAGCATAAGATGATTATACTTCAACTATGGATACATCAACCATTAATAGATGAAAATAACTAGAAGATAAAGAAGTAAGCTATTCAGCCTTCATGTATATGAAGGATCTCACTTCATCATCATGGATCCTTGACAATGGTTGCTTCAATCGCATGATATCTTAACTTTTAAAGTTTGTAAAAATTATAAGAGGTAACTTTAGGAGAAAAATATTTGGAGATGAAGCATTTGTTTAGATTAAAGAAGATAAAGAATGTACTCTCACACTTCATAATGGACACAAAATACAAGTGATGTGTTTTATGTGCCATTGCTTCCATCATCTTTACTTTCCATACAGAAAATGGTGTAAAAATTATCTTTGATCATAGAATTTGCACATTGAAAAAGAATAATAGAGTCATTTATTCCACTTCTAGATTAGAAACCCCAATTTATGCTTTCTCCATAATAGATGTTTCTAAATAATTTCATGATAAGCTCACAAGTTAAAGATTCCTCTATCATTCTTGCAAGATTATGGAACAAAAGATTGAGGCATGTTAACTACTAATACATTCTTGAAATGGTCAAGACATAAGAAATTATTAGAATGAAGTGTTTGCTCACCTCAAATGAAGTATGTAAAACATGTGCCTATGGCAAGCATATGTCCTCTTCTCATAACAAACACATGGAAAAGAGGGAGAAACCATTAGAGCTTCTTCACATGGACTTGATGGATCCAATGTAAACTACCTCTATCACAAATGCAAAGTATTTTCTACCCCTTTATTATGATGCGTCTAGATATACATGGTGTCATGTTCTTTACAATGTAAGAATAAGGCCTTCTCCATATGATGAGCAGCTAGGTATCCCTATGCCCAAACATACGAATCACGAGGGTTCACGTGCAACTCAGTTGAAATCCGCAGACTGTAAGCACTTAACATACACCAGACTTCCAACCAGTGAAACCTTGGGTTGGAATGGTCGTTGTCATCCTAATCTCACTTGTGAAGTTCTATTACATTGGTTAAGTGAGACTAAGGCTAATGATTTTTATATATTTTTAATTATCTTTTTCGATGACTAAGTGAGGTATGGAAAGTAATGAATAGACTATTATCTAATCTCTAGTTATCCTAGTTTGTATTCTAACTACTTCTAGCATAAGTATCCAGTGCCATCTTCCAAGCACGTTCTGAGCATTTCCTAACACTACTGGGTTACCAGACATTAAGCATCGCTGGGCTTACCAAGTGTTTGGATTACGTTCGAGATGGTCATACTTATGTCTTTAACAAACTACGAATGAACCATAACGATTGAAATTATAATAATAAAAACATCAATAATCAACAAGTAACTAATAAAGCATAAACAAATAATTAATAAATCATAAACATTTTAAACTATTAAATGCATGAAACAACTAAGTCCAAATGCTGCAATGATTGCATGAACAGTTCGTATTTATTTTCGTCATGCCAATGGCCTCTGATACATCAACGCTCGAATAAAGATCCAATCTCTTTTCATACACCTGCTGCGGGAACTTGGAAAATATTCTATCTCTTGCGGGAGCAAACTGCAAGAGCTTTGCTATCACTACTCAAAAAGATGCCTAAATGAGGTAGAAGGCCCTCATATTTATAGGCTAGAAAGGGTGGCATCGATGCAGCCACATATACGCAGCCCCGTATATGCGGCCTAGTCGACGCATTGACTTTTGACACTTCATCATACCCCCACGATTGAGCAAAATCTCATCCTTGAGTTACTTTACAATTTGGAAGGTATGGATTCTTATTTACAACACACATGACTTAAACACATGAATGACACACACATGATGCAACATGAATTTACCAAGTGCCCAAGTTACAAAGGAGAAAAACTTACAATAAAATGATGGTGTTCAGAGATAAAATTGAACACCTCACTGGTCCTCTGCAGTGTCGGATGATGTACAAAATTGCTGGAGGGGATCACACCATCCCTGGGGGCAATGGTTCTGACGAACCTTCTCCAGCCTCTAGCCCATGCGTTGGTGGTAGCATGGATGTCGGTAGCCCTGCGGTAGCTGCAACTTCTAGAGACAGCCGAAATGCCTCCAAGAGATCCCTCATTTCTCTTCTTTTCTTCTCGGTTCATTCACGGTCCAGCCAGCTTCTCCAATGTGTGTTGGAACTGGAATTTCCCAAGGACAAGGCAATGCTGGAATGAGTTCCTTCAAATTGACAAACCAGGCTACGAACTCTTTGTGTTTGATATCAAACGCTTAGATTGATGCTTTCAGTTGTTGGTAGTCACTCATTCTTTGGGCCAGGTCCTCTGCAACGGTACATTGACCTTCAAAGATTGTACGGAGGACCTCGAGTTCCACGTTTACTGTTTCCAACTTCTGTTTTGTTGCCTTGTGCACCTGGAACTCACCCTCGTATAGAGACTATGAGGCGGCCACTTGTTTCTCTAGCTCTGACCGTGGTCTCCTAGCTGTGAGCATAGCTAGGTTTGCATACCGAAGGTTGGCTAACTCCATGTATTCTGTCATTTCTTCAATTTGTAGCTCCTTGAGGCGAATTTCTACTTTGTTGTAGGTTCTCAATCCATCGAAGATGGATGGCCATACATTGCCTCCTTCTCAAAGCTGCTGGAGTGCTTGGTTCATCTGGGCTTTAGCGACTTGTATGTGCTTCTCGTTCATCTCCTTCTGCAATCCCACTTGGTTCCTGTAATGATTTTTGTCTCTTTCAAACTTTAGGGCCTCGTTCTTCCAAGCAATAATTTCGATTACAGACTTATGTTGCAATGCCCAAACCTCCTCCATTGACAAATTTTGATTCTTAGTAGCCAACCTTCTTATATGTGCGTTTACTCTGGCTAGCTCCTCCTACTGTTGGTGGATGAAATCTTTCATGTGCTCATTCTCTGCACCAACATTACACAGGTGATGAACTTCAGTGGTCAGTTGCATGTTCTCCTAGCAAACCCCAGCCAAGTCTTTCTCTAAATGATATGCTTGAGCACCTGCTATGGCCTTATCTAGGATCGTTGTCTCCCTTACGTCCTCAAAAGCCTTTAGTTTAAGCTGAAGCTGTTGAAAAGCTTCATCTCTGGTGATGTTGTGGTCAAGGATGGCAGGATCAACAATCTGGGCCCTTAATTGGGCAACCTCCATTGCCAAGCACTGACAAGAAGCTTGAGCGACTTCTAGTTGCCCCTCCAAAACAAGGCTCTTGCCCCTTACCGATAGTAGTTTTGATTGGGTTATAGTGATGTTGTCCGGAAGGTCAAAGACATTTGTAAGCGGTTTCCCAGTTCCTACCAATCGGTCCAACATTTCTTCATGTTGGGCTACATCCATCTTGCTACGTGAAGTTCCAATAGACACCTGTACATCTTGTAGTCCATGGATGTTTAGTATAGGTGCTGCTAGTGCATTGAGAGTAGTAGAAATGGTATCAGCAACCACTTCAGCCGTAACTTCTTGTCCCTGGTGCTGCATCACCAAGATCGTCACCCCCTCACCATCCTCCAAGCATACCGAGAAAGTAGCAGCATTCCTTGAGATTTCAGGGAATAACTACTAGGTTGCAATTCATATGTCTCAAATGCTTGAATATGTTCTGGTTGGAACGGGCGCTCGGGTAGTGGAAAATATTGACCCTATCCTTTCAAGCAAGCTGACTGATTATGCCACTTTCTCCAAGTGACTCATGGTAGGGTGATAAACCGAAGGATCGTTTCCTCCACTAGTTCTACCGGATGGCTCTTCCTGACTCAAGAGCATTTTTCGAATCTCGTGGATGTATGTTGCTATTGTTTGTGAGCCTGGCTGCATTGTTTGTGCAAGTGGTGGAGGTGGTTGCTGCTCTTCCTCTATCTGCATGGTAGCAAGGGTTTTATCTTTCATCATTTCTTGCCACGAGGCAATTGGGACATGCTAGATGATGTCATTAGAATACCATGCTATCCTTGCCCATTTGTACAAATTTCGGATGAGGCATGGAAAAGGGAGAGCTCGTCTTCCACGTTCGTTCTCTGCGAACCTCTTTTTAATCTCCAAAAAAAATAGGTGTGGAAGACTCATGGGAAATTTCCCACTCAAGGTAGCACATGCACGAGCGGAGAAGGCAATGATTTTGCTGGGTCTTACCGTTGGATTCAGATGGTAAGACGCTATCTTTGAATAGACTCTCTTCACCCTGGTTAAGGAGCTGAATTTCTTGCACTCTATCCCATAGCACTATCTGGTCCATTGTGCCTTCACCTCTGGATTGGCCTACTTAGGAACTTCCACCACATCTGCCCCAGTTTTAGGCAACCCCAAAGCCTGCGCTATTGCTTCTGAAGAGTAAGAGACATATATGTCCTTAATTCTTACTCTTGACCTGGGCTGCTGATTCGTCCAAAAGAGATATGTTTCTCCTAAGTACCACTCACCACTGGTTGTGATGATTGGCCACATTGGAGAATTCTACAATTGAAGTCTAACATCTTCTGGTGCATTTTCAAGGAATGGTCCAAAGTTTAACTCATGGAGGATCATCTCTTGCACCTCGCGTAGCATGATAGCATCTAGGAAAGCTTGGGTTAATGTGACCTCAAGCCGCAATGCTATCCCTGGAGTCTCATACCCTAGTGATTGCACATCGAGAATCTCCTCTTTGGGAATCTGATGGACAAATTCCACATCAGGTCATTCGCGGAAGGGCCCAGTTGCATGAGAACCCTTCACATACTCTAGTGGTTGCATTCCATGTCCCCTTCCCATTCATGGATGCTTGTCCCTTGGTTGTGATAGTCCTTCGTCCCTTGGGTGCCTCGGTTTGGGTACGATCTAAAAACAAACATAACCATCCGTTAGACCATTCAGAAGTAGCTTAAAATGGTCTGTATATACCTTTTTCAGTTTGACCAAGTTATGTTAATGGCACAAGCACACCGTTAAGTCTCCCGGAGTGTTAAGTTGGGGGTTAGGACCAAAGGTTTTGTAATTAACAACTAATTAATTAATTAGTCAAGGGCACCACCCCCCCCCCCCATGACTAAGTGCATACCTCTAGTTACGTAAAAGGGGCAAGGACATGTTGATGCGGACACGCGATGAAGTGTAGGTGCGTTGGGAAGTGTTAGGCAGAAAAAATGGCAAATATTCCCCTCAATTTGGACTCCAAATGATGAAAAATACAAAGTGCGATGGGTATATATATAAGGGTTGGGCACTGCATCGACGGGGCCGCGTATACGCAGCACTGTTCACCCGAAGACTAGCATTGACCAACCTAAAAACACCCAAAATGAAAAATTTGAAAAGCCAAATTGAGGCAATTAAAGCACAGAAAAGGCTTGATCATGGTCTAGGACAAGAGGAAAGGAATTGAGTGCGAAAAAGAGACAAAAATTGGAGAACGTGGGTCAAAAAAGAACTCTAGCGAGGATGAAATCGAACGATGGGGCACTAAAAACAAACAACCAAGAAATCCATAGGAGTGGAGGATTAATAGGCAAAACCAGGAATATGAAGGTGGGTCCTCCCCATAGCAGGCAATAGCCTTATAGCCCCTACATACCCTCAACACTAGGGTCCGTGGGCCCAGGTGCCGATAATAGGTGTCACTAGTGAAGAGTCCAAACCAAGAGAAACCCACCAAGGCATGAGAGACCTACAGAAAACACGATGAATACATAAAACATAAAAAGGGCAGTGAGGTGAGTACGGAGAGAAGTGGGAATGGGAGGAGAGGAGAGAATGTAAATTCTGAGTGTTAGTCACAGCAAACCCCATGTGCAAGCATGGTTAAGTGACCCGGTAGAACCTTTCCTAAGATCAGACCCAAGACCATCCGCAAACAGTGACCTCGCAACGATAGACGAAGTCCTGACCATCCCCAAGGAAACAAAAATGATCCCACAGAGAACCACCACTCCAGGAAATGTGAGAAGAGGGAAGTGAAATGGGACAAAGTTAGAGGGGACCAAGGAAGTCCCATATTGAGTGCGTGGCCCGTGAGAGGCGGTCTAAGGGGTGTGATTTGAATTCCCACCGTAATATGTTTTTTTTTCTTTTTGTGTGGGGGAACCACACTAGGTGAAGACCCATGCATGTGTGCATGCATGCGACCAAGGGGTGTGCTTTGAATCCTCAATTTATTTCTTTGTCTTACTTTTTTTTCTCTTTTTTCTTTCTTTCTTTTTCTTTTGAATTTTGTTAGTGAGGACCACACCATGCGAGGTCGATCTACCCAAAAGCTTCCATGGAGAGAGACTTGGAGTGGTAGGAAATCTGTAAGGACACACCAGCAACCCAAGAAACAGAATAGAACAATGAATAAAGCATTCCCTTGAAGTCACACTCAATTCAAACCAGTGGGTCATCCCTCAGTCGAGGAACTACACAAGTCACACATTCATTAAAATTTTTTTAATTGAAGGGGTTGCATGTTTGCGACACAAGGAAAACCATGGAATGGTGAATGGGCGGATGATGTGGACTCACTTCTAAGTTTATGAAGTGGAAATGGTGTACAATCCAAGGACAACCATGCAAGGGTAAGAACCAGATAACTAGGAAGACGATTACAGTACCCATCGTAACGAAAACTGACCGCGCCAAACAATATGATGATGACAAAAAAGTAAAAAAACAACACAAAATATGGAAAACAAATAAATGGAAAACAAAAAGCATAAAACAAACAAGTAGAAAAAATAAAAAGTGAAAAAAAAAGAAGTGTAAAACAAAAAGGTGTAAAATCAAAAAGGTGTAAAACAAAAAAAATTGGAAAACAAAAAAGTGTAAAATGGTGAGGGGTGTAGGGAAGTGGATCAACAGGGATGAAGGTCTCCCCCACGACTAGCTAGAAAGGAGAAGAGGCAAAAGATGGAGCATGGATGACCGGCTAATGATGAGGCTATGACACTGGCTGTATGAAGCTCACAGAAAGGTTTTAGTTGTTGGCAGTTGACCAATTGTGTTCTAGTGGGATCCCTAGGTTTGCAAATTAGCAAGGCCCTGGATAGGAAGGTTTCGGAGAAAATATAAGGTCCCTCCCATAGTTTCTAAAAATTTGTTGGTTGGGATACATGTGAGGGGTTCCAATACAGTACCTTGTCTCCACATCGAAATGTCACCTTTTGAATCCTAAGATCATGTCGTTTCTTGTTATAGGCCTTATGGGTTTCATTGGAAAATAGGGCCACTAATCGGTTCTCATCTAGCACACTTAAGTTGATTAATTGTTCTCGTTGTGCTAGCGGTAGGTCAAGGTCGAGGTCATAGGTGGTGGATAGTGTCTGGAGTTCTGCTTGGATTAGAAGTATTGGCAACTTACCGTACACTAACTCATAGTGAGAGTACCCTACAGGAAGTTTCCAGGTTGAGCGATAGGCCCATAGGGCATCATTAAGCTTGGTGCTCCAATCCCTCCTGTATTTGCTAATTATTCGTGTGAGGATCTTGGTAATTTCCCTATTTGTGACTTCAGCCTACTCATTGTCTTGGGGGTGATAAGGTGTTGTGAATTTATGTGTTACCCCTAAGTGTTGCATGATTTTTTGAAAAGTAACCCCCATGAAGTGAGTCCCATTATCAGAAATGAGTGCCCAAGGCACTCCAAACCTAGTAACGATTTATTGCTAGACAAATCATGTGGTGGTGTTGGAAGAACAATAAATGACAGCTACCGCTTCTGCCCACTTTGTACAGTAGTCCACCGCCATGATGATATAGGCCTTCCTATTTAACAAGGGGGTGATGGCCCCCATGAAGTTGATACCCCAGATGTCGAAGGGCTCGAGTGGTTGAATCCGCTGTTGAGGTCCCTCCAACAGGGCCGTCATCCCACCATCTCTTTGGCATCATTCACAGGAACGGGTGAACCATTGTGCATCCCTAAAAAGTGTAGTCCAATAATACCCTACAAGTAAGATTTTAATGGTTGTTCTGCATCCAGCATAGTGGCCCCCACAAGGGCCCTCATGAGCATCTTGGAGGACTCGTAGTGTATCAGCATCAGGGACACACCATCAAACCAAGCCATCTGCGCACACCTTGTAGAGGTGGTCATTGATTTACATGAAAAGCTTGGCTTTGTGGAGAAACTGTTGTTTCTGCCGATGGTTCCATTCGCTTGGTAGCTCTTGTGTTGTAAGGTAGGTGAGGATGCGGTTGAACCAAGGAGATTCCTTGGGTAGTTGAGGATCAACGGTGCCTGTGAAGAGGAGTTCATCTGGAAATTGTTCTGATAAAGGCTCCTCCTCTTCTGCGTTATCCCATCGTAACTGAGACAAGTGGTTAGCAACCACATTCTCGGACCCCTTTTTGTCTACCATAGTTAGATCAAACTCTTGAAGAATCACAAACCACCGAATTATGCAGGGGCTCACCGTTGGTTTGTTCATCAGGAACCGGATAGCATTGTGGTTTGTGTGCACAAACACCTCGTATCCGAGCACATAGTGTCAAAATTTGTCTACTGTGAACACCACCGCCATCAATTCCTTCTCTGTCGTGGTATAGTTTAGTTGTGCACCCACAATGCTCTCGCTTGCATAGTGGATATAATATAGACATTTTTGATCATCGCATTGTGTAAGCATGGCTCCCAAAGCGTAGTTGGAGGCATCCGTCATAATGTGGAAAGGTCTAGACCAATCAGGTGCCCATAGAACTGGAGCTTCTATGAGTTTCTGTTGTAGCTCTTGGAATGCAGACTCGCATTCCCTGGTCCAAACGAATGGAGCATCCTTCTTTGTAAGCTCTACCAACGGCTGGGAAATCTTTGAGAAGTGTTCAATGAAGCGCTAGTAGTAACCAGTGTGTCCAAGGAATGATAGCACATCTTTGACAGTACTTGGTTCATGGGTAATTCTTTGGATGACCCTTATCTTTTCAGGGTCTACACTAATCCCTGTTGATGAAATGAGATGCCCCAACACTATGCCCTCTTGGAACATTAGATGGCTCTTTTTCCAATTGAGTCATAGATTGGTGTCTACACACCTCTTTAAAACTTTCTCTAGGTGGTCCAAGGCTTGCTCGAACATGGCACCAAAGGTGGAGAAGTCATCCATGAAGACTTCCACACCATTGCCGATTTGTTGCTGGAAGATGCTCAGGACAAGGCATTGGAATGTCGCAAGTGTGTTGCATAGGCCAAAGGGCATATTCTTATATGCAAAAGTCCCCCATGGACTCATGAAAGTAGTTTTGGCCTAGTCCTCTGGTGCGATTTGGATCTTGTTATAAACACTATAACCATCCAAAAAGCTGTAGTGTTGGTGTCCTGCAATTGTGTCCAACACCTTGTCCACAAATGGGAGCAAGAAGCGGTCCTTGAAAGTTTCCATGTTGAGCAACTAGAAATTGATGTAGACCCTCCACTTTCCACTTTTCTTGTTTATGATAATGAGTGGGCTAACCCATTCGCTATCGACAACTGAATAGATGAATCCTGCCTTGAGCAGTTATTCAATTTCATCCTTTACTACATGCTTCAACCTGAGATTCAACCGTCTTTATGGCTATCTCCATGGCTTCATGGAAGGGTCAAGGTAGATCTGGTGCTGGCAGATCCTGGGATCAATGCCAGTCAGCTCAGGATAAGACCATGCAAATGCAGCAACCCATTTGTTTACCATCACCAGCAACTTCTATTCTCATTCAAGAGCAAGGGCAGCATTGATAATTACCGACTTGCCATTTTGTAAGAATGCATACTCTAAGTGAGCCGGTAGGGATTTTAGCTCAAGGGGCTCTGGCTTGAAGCTCTCAAGGATCTCTAGCTTTCCCCAGTCATCAAAGTCATCAACAATGGAGGTTTGTTGATGAATATCCTCCATCACATCTATGCTATCAATATAGGCTTGCACTAGCCCCTTAGACGGTTCCATGCATATTGTGTTGCTAGCAGGATCAGCTGTTAGCCACTAGGTGCTTTCTTGGTTAGTGGCTACTGCATACAGGCACTGTTGAATTGGTGATTCCTCAGTACACCGACTGCATGCTTGAATGGATGTCCACTTAGCAGACCATGACTGCTACACACAGTTGCACCCTGAGTCACTGTACAAAATGCATGAAAATATTTTCTTCTCGATCTTTCCAGAAGGATTTTCCTTTGAAATTTCCAGGGATAGATCTCGGAGTCCTAATCGTGCATCCACCGTGCTTAGCCAGGCTCTTCCCATGATGATTGGGAAGTTCCCCTTACAATTTTCAACACGGATGACTAGGAATTCAGCAGGGTAGGACCACTCATAGACAGTGGTCACAATGTCCTCCACCAAACCCAAAGGAATGGTGATGGATTGGTCTGCTAACTCAAGCTGAATGTTGCTCTTCTTTAGTGGGGGCAGGTTCCAGTTCTTGTACATGTCATGAAAGATTAGTTTAACCTCTGACCCTAATTCTAGAAGAGCTTTTCACGGTTCATTCCCAACCACCTAAAGATATATGAAGGGGCTTCCCGGATCTGTTAATTTCTGGGGAAGAGAACCTTCTTTGATCTAGTCAGTCATGGCATGTGTGAGCATGACCATCTAGATGTTGGAATGCGGTGGAGTGGAGGACTACTCAGGTGGTATGATGGTAGAGGTGTTGGTAGGTTCGAAGGCACTGGCCACAGGCATAGGTGAAGGTGTGTTCGGATTATTGGGCTGGAAGAAAGGACGTTTGCATGGCTTGGATTCCAGTCCACTTGGCTGAGGTGCCAGTTGTAAATTCACAGCCCTTGTAGCATTTCATTGTTATGGCTATGGCGGTATTTCTCCCTGCATGGATGGAGCAGGTGGCAACAGAGAGGGATGATGTGGAGAAGTGGCAGAAGAAGGTGATGGAGGATAGAAGAGGTGTGGATTTTTCCCCTTGGGTGATGGAGATGGATGTCTAAAATATTCAGGGGGTAGTAGTAACTAGAAAAAGGCCGCATGACTAGAAGACTCTCTTGGAGAGACGGGTTGCTGAACATAGTACCCATAAGGATCTGGCTGCTTGTAAGGGTACTACTGCCTTCAAGGTGGCATCCCCCATGCTTGTGGTTGCTGCCACTATTGGAAATATTCATATGGTTGTAGAGGTAGTCCACTTGGATAGTATCCTTACTGGTGGTGGTGGAACTGCCTGGGGTTACCTTGTGGATAAGGCAACCTTCGGGGTGTCTGCCTCTATGCCAAACAAGGGTTCAAGGCAAGGCATAGACCTTAGACTCTTGAAGGTGAGACACCACAAGACAACATCCCTTAGGATGTTCATATTGGCATATTCCACATCCATCATCTTCCTCAGTGTCAGAGTCTGCAACCTATTCTACTGCAGCAACTTTTCCCTTACCTTTATGTTGGGTATGTTCAGCACCCTTCTTCCTACACCGATCACAGTCACTACCCTGCTCTTTGGACTCTTCTGAAATTTTCAATACACTTTGGAATTTTCGGTTCAAAGAGTCCCACATTTTATCCAGCTTTGTCGATATTTCAGATGCAAACTTTTGTAACGACAAAGTCTTCTAATTCACCACTACTTCCAGTGGTGACTCTTTGTCCTCATCACAAAATCGAACCTCCCTTTTTCTAAGGGAAGGATCCTGGTTAAATTCTTCGGCACTCTCCTTTTTTCTGAGTTCTCCTTCCTCTTTGGCCACTTGATCAATGAGGCGCTACAACTAATGGACCCTTAGCTCCGACATCCGTCCCTTGGCATACACACCAAGGGTGTTTCTTGTTTCAAAACAGAGCCCATCAAGAATGTGATGAAGTTGTGCCAGCTGAGAATAACCATGACCAGGGAACCAATGCAACAGCGAGTAGTACCTGCTCATGGTGGCATCCAAAGGTTCATGATTCCCTTGTTTTCAACCTTGGATCTGCCATCTTAGATTTGCCACTCTAGAGTACATTTGATATTTTTCATTGAAGATTTCAAGCATCTTACTCCATCTTCTGATTGATTCCAGATCTAAGGACTAGTACCAACTTTTGAATTCTTTGATGAGTGTTTGGGGAAATAGCTTCAACTGTTGCCAATCGTTGTCAAAATTTTGCAGGGTGCAGGCATCATGGAATGCCTGCAGGTGGGTTTACAGATCACAATTGTATTCCCCTTCAAATATGGGGATGTTGTTCATGTCAACATGCTTGATCCAACTATCCTTCATGTGCCTGCTTGGGATGTGAACTACCTCTGCAATGTGGAGCATGCTCCAAGTAGCTAACAATGGCTCATCTGAATCATAGTCATGTTGGGGACTATGACGTATGTGACGATTATTGCTACCCATTCTTTCATGCTGGCGAGGACCATGTGATTGGTCACTTGCCTCCTTACATTTCCCCCTTCGAACCTGCCCACCACTGTCCTTTATCTCCAACCTTCCCTTGTGACGCGTAGAGCCTGAGCTAGATGAAGGCGAAGAGGCATCGGCACCACTTCGGCGTCGATCTCCCCATCTACCCTAGTAAAGGTCGTGGTCATCTCCTCCAGCTTTGCTTCATGACCCACCATCCCCCTGAGGATCGTGGTCACTTGGAGGTTTGTTCTGGATGACTAACTAGAGGGTCTGCGGCCCCAGGTGTAGTTAGGTCAAATGAGTATCATGAAATACAGGATCTCCATCGTCTTGCAGCCCTTGAGAGAATAAGGGGTTACTGAAGTGTTTCCCCTTCTGTTGTTCATATCGCTCGGACTGCTGTTGATCTCTTGTCCATTGAGCTTCTGTGGGACAATAGTCCCAGTAGTCATGGTCCTCCATGACATACTCTGCCACTTGGTCTTGGATGCCCAGTCTGCTTAGATTATGATATAGCATCGTAGGAGCTGCTTGGTTGGGCGATAGCACGATGCTACCCTCCATGTCCCACCATCGAAGATGCTCATCCTGATGTAGGATGAATGTGAAATCAGGGACATATTCATCGAGATGTTTATACACCACCCGACATTCTTGTGGCACCGGTGGTTCAAATACCTCCCTCCTGTGAGAAGACATGTTGGACATCAGATGGTCCATATAACAGGTGTACCTTAATTAATTAACTTAAATTCGCCTAGCGTGTGAAAATATTTCTATCCTGGGTCCGATCCAACGACTTAAATGATAATTTCACTAAAGTCAAATGACGCATGTAAGACTAAAAATCCCTAGCAACGGCACTAATGATGAGCGGCTAGTTATCCCTACTCCCAACCATATTAATCATGAGTGTTCACCCGCGACTCGGTCGAAATCCACAGACTGTAAGCACTTAACATACACCAGACTTCCAACCAGTGAAACCTTGGGTTGGAATGGTCGCTGTCATCCTAATCTCACTTGTGAAGTTCTATTATGTTGGTTAAGTGAGACTAAGGCTAATGATTTTTATATATTTTTAATTATCTTTTTCGGCAACTAAGTGAGGTATGGAAATAATGAATAGACTATTATCTAATCTCTAGTTATCCTAGTTTGTATTTTAACTACTTCTAGCATAAGTATCCAGTCCCATCTTCTGAGCATATTTTGAGCATTTCCTAACACTACTGGGTTACCAGACGTTAAGCGTCGTTGGGCTTACCAAGTGTTTGGATTACGTTCGAGATGGTCGTACTTATGTCTTTAACGAACTACAAATGAACCATAATGATTGAAATTATAATAATAAAAACATCAATAATCAACAAGTAACTAATAAAGCATAAACGAATAATTAATAAAGCACAAACATTTTAAACTATTAAAAGCATGAAATAACTAAGTCCAAATGCTGCAAAGATTTCATAAACAGTTCGTCTTTATTGTCGTCACACCAATGGGCTCAGATACATCAACGCTCGAATAAAGATCCGATTGCTTTTCATACACCTACTACGGGCACTTGGAAAATATTCTATCTCTTGCGGGAGCAAACTGCAAGAGCTTTGCTATCACTACTCAAAAAGATGNAATATTTTAAGATATTTTTTTGAGAATTAACTAAATTTACAAATTAAGGATATTAGGAGTAATAACATAGGATAATATATTAATGTTGAATTTGATGATTTTTATGATGAGAATGACATTGAGAAAAAAACTACTTATGGCTACTCTTCTCAATTAAATGATATGGATGAGAGAAGAAATGACATCTTGCAAGAAATGGTAAGATACATATTGAGACAAGCCAACTTGCCTAACCCTTTTTTTAGAGAAGCCATCGGCATCTCCTCCTATCTCCTCAATAAATTATACTCATCCTCTAGCATCATCCTATGTTAGGCTTTTTATGGCAAGGTATCCAACCTATCTTATCTCAAAATATTTGGTTATATTTGTTGGTTTAATATACTTAATACATTCACAAGAAAGTTAGGTAATACCACTATAAAAGGTATTCTTTTTATAGGCTATGATAAGACATTAGCCTCATAGAAATTCTTTGACCTCATTGAGAAGAAATGCATTTTCTTAAGAGATGGTAAATCTAATGAAAATATTTTTGGTCTAATCCATTTTAAAAAGAAAAACGAAGTTTGGTATAATAGGCTATCTCTTGGAAATAAAAAAATTCAAATAATACTTATTATAAATTGTGAAGAAAGCTTTATAAGGTATAGAAAATGTAATTAAATTCATATCTTTATATTTCTTATCAAGAATTTATTAGATTAAATAAGTAAACCAACACAAATTTTTTAGTTATAAAAATATAACCTTGGAGAGGGGGAACCATAGTTTGGAAAGCCTTCAATTTATTGCAAAACTACTAGAAAATGTATTTCAATTAAAATGTCATTTAGAAAGGCCCTCATCATGACATAAGAAAGAATAAGGATCAAGGATCATCACCCATAGGCTCAATGTTCATCTTGCTAAGGTGGGGTCCTAAGAGGGCTATGAATGAGCAAAAGTGTAACCTTTTCAAGTGGCTACACCTAGGCTTGAATCTGAATTTTATGAAGTGAGAAATAAACAACTTATCATCACTCCAAGTGGTGGTTCCTTATGAAAAATTAAGAATCTTCTAAACTGAATAGAAGGAAAAAAATTTTCTTTGTTTCTTATGAAACAAAAAAATTTTATAAACAAATACAAGTAGGTGTGGGTACATTGAAATTAGGAAACTTCATTTAAAAGGAGCTCATTAGACAAGATATGACAATAATAAATTCCCCAAGATAGGAAAGAAGATTTGACAATAAACATCACTTGACACTTGACATAGTTCCAATATGTAAGTAAATATAAATTATGATTGACCAAACTAATTAACACTAAGTGTCTAAGAAAAATATAAGTGAAATAACCTATAAACTATAAAATCATATCATCTTTAATTTTTTTGATTTGTACCTATTATAAAAATAATGAAATAATATTTTTTATCATCATTTATAAAATGTAGTTAAGCAATGTTCCTAATCCTAGTGTTGTAACTTATTCTCCCAACCTATCCACCAAAATCATCTTTGAGAAAAAAATTTCTCATTTAGAGATTTTGAAAGTTAGGTATTTTGTTATATATGAATATCAAGAGGATTTATTAGATATAGTTTATATACATCTCATAGTAATTTAACATTGATTCAATTTAACGATCAACTATAGTAGTATTTATTTGAAACAATTCATATAAACTATGTACTACAACATTATATCTAGAATTTAAGAAATGAGCATTAGGGTAATCAAGAAGAATATGTTGTTCATCTTAAAAGTGATAGAGAGTCTGCAATTGTGCTCCTCTCTAGGAATGTTTATTTATTTTCCAATTTCTATTCTTAGCTAATGAGAACACAACTTGATTTTGCTTATCATGTATCATAGGCTTAAAGTAATTTGAGCTGAGGTAAATTGCTTCACCTATTAAGTAGTTATTTCTAACATGTGAGGTAAAATTTCTTTTGGTCATTTGGATTTGACCAAAACCTCTAAAGAACTCTTACTTTAATAGTTTTGCAGTGCAATTAGAATTGGCTTAAATTTATGTTCTATTTGTTAAGCCAATTCAAACCTTAATGAAACCATCTTTTTTCTATGGAATCTTTGAAATACTAATGACATTAAGGTTTTTAAGTTTGTAGTAGTTACAAAGAAAGGCATTTTGCACGATCATGGTTTGAAGGTATGATTTTGGACCCTTCAAAAAGTTGAAACTAAAACATATTAAGAAATTAATTATCTTATATAAGATTTTTTTTCATTAAAAAAAAAAGAACTTGCCCTACTCGTAGTTTCATAGTTAAAATTAAAAGTCTACTACAACTACCATCACAAGGTTTACTCATGATCTTTCAAGAGGCAACATAAAGTCCCAATTTTAAGTACCAACCTCCATCAAACATAAAAGCTTCCAATGCAAAAACTCTACCATTTCATGGTGCTTTTAGGATGTTTGAACAAATTTAATAACCATGCAAGCTGCTTTTAGGATGTTTGAACAAATTTATTAACCATTGGTAAACGGAAACCTATTAATTATGAATGATGCCAACGGCAGCTAGTTTTCTATGCACATGCCTTATCTAGTTAGCTAGCTTGTTCACACACATCTGCACACACAGGTGCTGCAGCACCCTCATCTGCCTTTCTTCGTGTTTGCATAGCTTAGGGTCCCATACCTGATAAACAGGAAATTGGTAAAGCAATTGGCAATTTCATCGTGAGGTGCACCATAAGCTCTCACCATTGATGGCAGATGCCCCCTTCGTACATACACTTTTTAAACGACATTGAAAAAACATTTCTGAGATGGAATTTCTTCGCTCTTAAGTAAAGAATCCAGGCCAGCATGCCCAGAGTGTAGAGGCCTTTTACTGGACTCAAACGTCCCAGCATTGCCAAGGTTTTAATTGAACGATGTTAGAGAAAGTAAAAACAACCGAAAGTCTGATTCCTTGTAAAGAGAACTTCTTTCACTGGAAAAGGTAGAACACAGACAAAATAGTTGCCTTTCGTTTAGTTATTAAATGTAGTTTATTGAATAAAAGCGGTGACTTAAAAGGTGCGTGTGCAGGCTAGAGATGAATTCTAGCCTATGTTGAGAATTGACATTGATATAGAGAGCAGCTGTAAACTAATTAATCCTTTGACATCACTGCCAATAATAACAAAAAAAAAAAATGTGCGTAGGCTCTTTTTCTGTAGCGTTAACGTACAAATTATTTGTTAATTGGAACCTCTACCGCTAAATTGAGCAATTTAAGTGAAGCTTGAGACTGTACTTTATGTACCTACAGTATTTGTGACTGTGTTAGCATCTTAAATAATGCCAAGCAAACTTTTCGTCAGTGTTGCGAGGGGTCCACGTACGTCAGACGCCCTCGGTCGGTCATGGATTACGATTATTCTCTCCCTGGGTAATCATGGTCGACGTGACAATAATTTTAAAAATTGTTATGCATTTCCTTTTCCAAGGAATGAGTTTTTTTTCGTGAGGCAACGAGGGACAATTCATTATAAAAGTTCAACTTCAAAAGCATGCCAAGCACGCTGAAATACTCATCTGCCCCATTACATAGCAAATCCAAACTCTATGTTAACGGACAAAGGCTGCTTTGTGTGGAAAGGGTCGGCAACTACGCATTGTCCATGGTTAACAACAGCTTCTTACAAAAGACTTGCAGGTTGCAACTGCTTGCTTAGCAAATAAGGTAACAGCTTCCAAGGTTCACAGGTTGCAACTGCTTGCTTAGCACATAAGGTAACAATTTCCAAGGTTCACATTAAATAAAACGAGGGAAGTACTTCCATGGTTCGGAACAGCTTCTTGCAAAATTTGACCATGACCTCTAGTGACACGGTCATTGAGAGAGCCAACTTTTCTCTACCGACGAAATAAAATAAAAGATCCTGTTTCAACCTTAAATGATAAATCATTTTTCTATCATGCTTTCCCACTAGATAGTAGCCGACGAGGAGAGACAAGCACTTCTTCTTTACATTAAATAGCAAAGGAGGCCACTGCTTGTTTAGGGACTAGGCATTCCAGGGGAGCGAAAACTCTGCGGAGCAGCAGCAGCAACAAGCAACCATCAACGGAGCAGCTTCTTCGTCGCCTTCCTCCAAAGCTTTATCACTACTGATGGCACAACCGGAGGAGCAGATGCAGCCGGAGCCATTGCCCATAAAGCTCGGCGACCGCAAACACTACGGCAGTTATCTTGAGCAATCTTACAGCGAGCAGATTCGGCCGTTGCTGGATGCGGTGGACCGACTGCGGAACCTCAACATCATCAGCCAGGGCATCCATCTGCCCAGCATCGTCGTAATCGGAGACCAGTCCAGCGGAAAGTCCAGCGTTCTCGAGTCGCTCGCGTGCGTCTGCCTGCCCAAGGGCGACGGCATCTGTACCCGCGTCCCGCTGGTGCTTCGCCTGCAGAACTCGGGCGATTACGACGACGCTGTTGCAGATGACGAGAAGCCCCAAATCAGCATAAGCTATCTGGACCAGAACCCCTACTTCATTACGGAGTACGCCATTCCTGAGCACATCGCAGCAGCCACGGACGCCATCGCGGGGAAGGGCAAAGGAATCAGTGCTGATCCCATCACTCTCCACATCGTACGCCGCGGCGCGCCGGACCTGACCCTGATCGACCTCCCCGGCATCACGCGCGTGCCGCTCCTGGAGCAGCCGCAGGACATCTACGAACAGATCAAGGACCTCATCCTGGGCTACATCTCGCCGGAGGACACCATAATTCTGAACGTCTTGTCTGCTCACATCGACTTCCCCACGGCGGAGTCCTTGCGCTGGTCCAAACAGGTGGACGCCGGCGGCCAACGCACGCTCGCCGTCGTCACCAAATGCGACGAGCGCCAGCACGGCCTCTGCGAAAGAATCACCGCCAATGTTGTCGACATTGGCCAGGGCTACATCTGCGTGCGTAACCGCCTGCCCGGGGAGACCTTGGCCGAGGCACGGAAAAAGGAGGCAGAGCTGTTCTCGGGCCACCCTCTGCTGCGCGGCATCGACAAATCCATGGTGGGGATACCAGCGCTGGCGGCAAAGCTAATCCAAATACAGGCGGCCAAGATCCACACCGCCATTCCAACTCTTCTGTGCAAGGTCGACGCCGCCCTGGCAGCGCGTCAGCGGGAGATCAACGCTCTGCCGCCACCGCCGGCGTCCCGACCGGAGGAGGCGCACGTGGTGTTCGTGAAGCTTCTCCACTCCATGGCCGACACTCTGCGACGCCTCATTCTGGACAGCAACCCACCGAAAGCATTCACGGAAGACGTCCCGGAAATGGGGTGCCCTGAGCGCCTGCGCGGCATGTGCGAGCGGTTCATGCAGCGGCTCCGCAACGCGTCGAAAGTCCCACCGAAGAAATTTCTTGCGCGTGAGTCTGAGTTACTGAAGCAGGCGCGCGGCGAGGGGCTGTCCAATTTTTTTCCGCGTGCAGTGTTCCGGATCATAGTGCAGGGTCTGGTGGACAGCGTGGCGCCGGCGGCGGAGAAACTCGTCCCGGAAGCCTGGGATTACCTTCAGACGATTGTCCACCGTGTTGTGGCGGATCACTGCTGGCCGTACCCGGCGCTTCAGGCGAGCGTCCAGAAAGCGGTTATGGAGATGGTCCAGCAGGCAAAACAACTGTGCCTGGAGCGCGTCCGCGAGATGCTGGCGATGGAACAGGAAGCCGATTTTACGCTTTCGCCCAGCTATGACCAGATCCGCGCCAAGATGCTGTTGTCCAAGTCCGATTTTTTTAACTGCTACAGCTACAGCATCGACGGGATTGGCGATGTGGACGTGAGTTTGGCGCGGTCGCTGCCCATCGAGAGAAGGGAGGCCGCGTATGATATGGCGATCAGCGTGGAAGCATATTGGCAGGTGGTGACGCTGCGGCTGGGCGACGGTGTTTCTCTGCTGCTGCAATTCCGTGCCCGCGAGTTGGCGACGTCTAAGTTTGAGCGAACTCTGCTGGAGAAATTTTACCATGCTCAAGCGCAGGAGAAGATGGGGAAATTGATGGCGGAAAGCAGCGCCGTGAGTAGCAAGCGCAGTGGGCTGAGGCACAGCATTGAGGTGTTGGAGGCTGCCAAGAGTGTGCTCACCGGCATCTTTCCTGGTCAGGCACCCATGTTCTTGGAATACTATCAGTCCACGCCCGGGTGCCTTTCGGTCTCAGGCAACGTGTGAATGTGTGATAAGTTTATTTCTATGTATGGGTGAAATATTACATGATCCTACTTTCACCCTCGTCTATCTAGTTTAAATCCTCCTTAATCATCCTTGCTTTTGCGTGTCTCTGCGTGTGTGCCCACTCTTTTAATGGTCTCATCATTGCTGGTATATAACATTATTTAAATATATTATGTTGATTAATAGTATTTTCTTTCTTTTCTGATCTTGTTCGTTACGATGCTCCACCTCCTAGAATGTAGAAGTTCTGCGTTCAAACCCTTTATTCTACTCTAATATATCATAGCTGTTATTTTTTTTTACAAGTCTTTTTTGCACCATTGCATATTAGAGCTTTTATTTTCTGCAACCATACACATATTGTAACTTTGGTATGGATCAAAAAGTATAATATTACAAATTACAGCATTCATTTTCTTTTTTTGGTTGATCAGTAAAGGCTATAGCAGCAAACCTTTTTTGTTTTTGTTAGCTCAAATTGCAATTGTAGACCACAAAATACACTTTTCTAAAATTTTTTTTTGACTCAAATTGTAGCTGTAAATCACATAATACATAACTTTTTTTTAACTAGTTTGAATTGTTGCTTAGCTTTGGAGATTAAAGAGCCAAAGCTCACAAAAATTCATCTATTTAATATAGCATTTTGGGATGAGCCATGTCATAGTTGCATCATTGAGCAAGTAGGGATAAGTTACATGGGCACGGCTAATAGTGGAGATGACACGATGATTGTCATGTCACAAGAAAAATCACAAGACAAATAAACTATTGCATTCGTCTATCTATATATGAAAAGGATGAGGTGTCTTGTCACAATTCTCTAGTAGATAAAAATTTGAACTACGTTACAAAATTTATTTCAATGAAAACACAAAACAGAAGAGGCAAAGACTATCTATCTTAAGTACATTAAGTTAGACAATGAAAAGAGTTTGGGGTACCTCTAAAATCTTAAATTGATAAAAGAAGTTATTGAAGATTAGAAATAAAGTTTTCAAAAATACCTAAAGGAATGAGTGACTAAAGTGAATGAACAGAGCCAATCACAATAAAGGTGTAACATTTTTTTAAAAAAAATATCAAGATAAATTATAAAATTAAATTATGTACATACGAGATGAGCATACCTGTTAGAAAATAGTCACTGGTCCAAACTAACAAACACAGGGAAGTCAACAGGTGCTAGTAACCAACATCGCCAACTCCCCCAACAATCCTAGACCCTCCACATATCACATACAAAAACCTATCCCAGTACAACAGTAGACATATACAAAAAACCTACAATCTGAACAAGGCATCCTAGAAACCCCAAAATCCCTAACTTGTAGCATCCCCAAACCAAAAGCAACAACCATAACAATTAACAATTTGAGTCACAAAGTCAAACCCCCAAGATCCCCCGCAACATCTAGTTCTTCCCCCAACGAATATCAAGGGCATTTCCACGTGTGCTGCGAGGCTTCTTGCAGTAGTTCAACCCAAATGTAAACTTGTAGCTCATCATGCAACACCTTTTTTGGACTTCAACCTGCCACTCCTCCAACTATCATGCTACCAGATCTACTTCCCGCACCTTCCAACAGGCCTCCCACTTTGTCCTTTTTGCCACTCTAGCTTGTATTATTGCCTCCTCCCTAGCCTACCACACTAGTGCCTCTACCTTGAGTTGTGTCATCATTGCCATCTCATGTCACTCCATTGCACCTTGAGATGAACCAGCCGCTTCCCCCCTCTCATGATTTAACTAGCAAGCCCCCTCCTCAGTGCCCCCTTTATCACCCCAAAATCTCTACCTTTAATAAGCATGTAAGAGTTTTGACTGTAGCACTAGCGAAAGCATCAACGTGTCTTACTACCACAAGGCCAGAATGACCCCTACCTCTTCTTGCACCTTAGTGACTCCAAGAAGAACATAAACCTTAAAACCAAAGCCTTAACGAAGCCCAAAGTTCCCCCCACCACCAATTGCCTGCAACAAGACAAAATCTTATTGCATCCCTCGGGATGAAAGCTAAAAACCAAAATAGGCAATTCAAAAGAGACACCCTTTAAGAAAAAGTAATATTATTGGCCAAGCCTAGTGCTGGACATTGAAGTTGAACATTACTAGCTATAGAGCATTTCATACCATAGTCCAATTCAGTGTAGTTGGTGTTTTAATACCAGGCATCTAGATGACATTTCCAAATATAGAAAATAATCTTAAATAAGAGGATTTTCTAGGCCATTCGAAGGTGTTTCTTAACATAGTCATCTTTGAAGATACATAGATTGAAATCAATAGACTGGTTAGGAATAAAAACCTAGAGAGACTAACCCCACTTCCAAATTTGCCAAGAGAACAAGCATTCCCAAAAAACATGCACAAAAGAGTCATCGGCTTGACCAATGGTTCATTTAGGGCAATCAACTCCTAAGAAGTGAAGCCTATGTCCAATGGGAAGACCTTGATGAATCAAGGACCAGAAAAAGAAATGATGCTTAGGTTGGGCCTTGGAAGTCCAAACATTATGAAAAAAAGCTTTCCAATGTTGATCCTCAAGATGAACACTCCATCTTCTATTTAAAGTGGAAAGTTGGAATTCTTGCACATGAAACCAAGATTTGGCTTTAGAAAGGCATAGGGAACATAGAGGGAAACCATCAAGCCAAAACTAGTCATCATACCAAGGAGTGTTATTGTGCAGCTTAGGAACACCAAAGTTGAAAAGAACATGCTCAATGTGTTAGTAAATAGGAGTACCTTGTCTTTCAAACTCCCATTTAATTTGGCATGTTGCCAAGAGAGGGTAGTAGAATCATTCCTAGTAGAAAATAATTGAGAAACATGATGGAGATTGTGATAAGCAAAATGATTGGCTCTATGAGAAAATTCTTCATGAAGATAATCCAAAATTTTTTTGAAAATAGGAGACCACCAAATGGAGTGCATTGACAAAGAGTTCAAGCTTAACTAGATAGGTTTCCATTGCACAAAGCCTTTAAGTTGACTCTAACACCAGCAAATTTTCTTGAATAGGAAAAAAATTATAATCCTTTGAGAACCTTCGGTAATGATCCAATTGCTCCAGTGAGTGTTTCTCCATCTATGGTAATTACCGAGACAAGAAATATTATGCCTAAAATGGATCTTCCAAGCTTCATCTCCTTCTATATAGCAAGTGACCCACTTGGAGGCCAACAGAATACTCTGGTTCTCAATAGAGGGAAGGCCTAAGTCCTCATGTTCCTTACTTAAAATGAAAATATCCCAAGAAACTTGATGAAAAGCTTTGTGATTATCCTTATCCCCTCTTTAAAAATTCCTAAGAATTTTGTTGATTCTCTGTAAAGAAGATTTGAAAGGAGCCATGAAGGAAGAGTAGTACACGTGAGTGGAGCCCAAAATATGGTTAGCTACAATAAATCTACTTGTAAGAGATAAGGGTTTAGAAGCACATTTCAAAGCTTTATGTTTCACTTTTTCCACCACATTATTCCATAAGGTAGTGGGAGTAGAGAATAAAGCTATTGGGATACCCAAAAGGGTAAAAATATTTGTAGAAGAAAGCCACTTAATATTAAAATGATAAGTCCAGTAGGCCTTAGAGAGAAGCTATATCAAATAGCTTACTTTTTTTTCTAATTAATTTTAGCTCTTGAGGCTCTACAATAGATGTCAATGCAATCCAAGGCAATGTTAAAATTATTATGGTCCTCAAGCAAAGTGAGAAAAACATTTCATCCACAACCTGGCTATAAACAAGCTCTTTTCCTTCTTGTGGAAGAGAGATACCTCTTAACCTCATAGAATCATTCTGAGGTCTAAGCAACAAGGATAAAAAGATAAGGAGCTAAAGGACATGCCTATTATACTGATTTTTAAAGCTTAATGACCTTAGATAAGGTTCAATTAATACAAATAACTAAAGAGGCCTCTAATAAAACAAGATCAATATGTCTATCAAAAATAGACTTCCTTTGGTCACATAGGTAGAAAACCTATTTAGTCCTTTGGTCAAGAATAAGTGGTACGTGCCAATTTTGAAATAGATTTTTTCCTCTAGAGTTAACTCATTATATCCTTTGTTTTCCTTGTCATATGTTCATTTTAGCCATAGTTTCCTAGTTTCAGCATCTAATCTTGTGGATAATTATGCTACATTTGCCCCTTCATTGGGTCTATGTAGAGCTTCTGCTATCACCTTGACTCAGTATGAGACATAGATTCCCCCAATGTTGATAGTGGCTCCTTCTTTGTTATGCTAGGACTAATAATTTTTTCCAAGGTACCATTCGCCATTGTCTAAAAGGATGGACCATAGCGATGATGCTTGAAGTTTCATCTTTACTGCTTCCAAAACAAATTCTATTAATGGGCCTAAGTTTATCTCCATAATGACTATGGTCAAGATGGACCTCTCTTGGATAACTTGGAGGTAGTCTTGTAACAATGTGAGGCATTTTCCTTGCACTTGTGGTTCCTCTACCTCTCCTTAGTCTGACTATATGGTAGTAGGAATTTCTTGATGAATACTGAACGATTAAGCTTCCTACCCTGCATGTTTTGGTTCTTGCCCTCCTGTTTGGCCTCTACCTTTGCCTCTTGGTCATTTACTTACAACTTATGAGGATCCTCCTTGTGCTCCTTTCTTTAGGGCCATCTACAATCATCAAGGATTTTGAATTACTAAGGTATTCTCATATATTCTTAACTATTCCATACCTTACTCATACCCTTAGTTACATTAACTTCTTAGTTTATGATTGCAAAGTTAGAAAATTTTTCAAAACGTAAACCCATAGGTGTAAGGTATTCTCAGATATTCTTAATGTTTCCATACCTTACACATACCCTTATTTATATTAAGTTCTTAATTTATGATTGCAAAGTTAGAAAAATTTTCAAAAAGTAACCCCATAGGTGTTAATCTCTTTCTTATTCATGGCTTGTAATGATGGTTATGGTTCCTTAGGAGTAATATTTAAGAGTCCTAGTGTTAATATGATTGGTTTTTCTTAAAAATTTTCAATTATCCCATAATACTTACCCTTAAAATACCTTTCAAGCATTAGCAATTTCTGAAAAATTGACTCAAATTTTCCTCACTAGCATCCCCTCATGACTAAGATTAGCACTCCAAGATTAGATAGGTTTGAAAATCATAGAAATCAAAGTGACAATGTGCAAGATATGGCTTGGGGAAGCTAGAAGGTTAGAGCGTAGAGTGTCAAAGAAAAATGGAAAAATCTCCCTTAGCTCAGATGAAGAATGATGAAAAATTTAGCTAAGTGTTTGCCTATATATAGTTTTTGTGTGATCTGATATTGGGAATCCAACATTAGGGATCCAATATCAAGGACCTAATATCAATGGCCAAAAATTTTCATTTTTGTGAAGTGCTGAGAAAAAAAATGATTCCCTTTGAATGTCTAGAAGGTGTAGAGCATATTTAGAGGATCATGGGCTCTAGATAATGCATTATTAGGGAGAATTTGGCTTAAAAATTTCTAAATATGGAATCTTGGGCTATGTAAATTCATGAAGTTTTGATCAAATGGATGAGATGGGTAATGATTTCTTTGGTATATAATGGAGTTTGGTGATGTTCAGGGAAGTGTTGAGGAACATTTATTAATCTTGAAAGGTTCAAGATGATGTGAAAATGCTGGACAAGTATAAGATACAAATATTATACAAGTGGGTCCTCCACAAAGTAGGCTCCAGTCCTTAATGTCATACTTGTTTAGCAAAATACACAGGTTAGTATCACTAATTTGGGAAAATAATGCTATGTTACACAAAACCACAAGTTATGACTATTCTTACAATGAGATGAAATGGACTTAGAAGGGATTGCAGAAATCAGGATGTGATGTATCTTGCCATAGGCATAATGAATTCTTATACATTATTAGTGGTTAAGGTGATCATTAGCCTTTCTGTCCAAGATTTAAACCAAGTCTAGACCACATTCTGGTGACATTGCATTATTTCATCAATTGGAGTCACAACTATAAGACTACCATTGTTGCAAGAAGTATCGTCACTTGGCATATTATCCAAGGGAGGAGTTTATTCATGGCACTATTTATTTTTTCTAATTTCTAAGAATCCACCTACCTTCAAGCATGGGTAACATTCCTTTCCAATGGGATCCCTAAAAATTTATTCTGTGCTCTTTTATTTTTATCTGTGTCAACCTTATTAGAGGACTACCTTTAGGCATGGGTAACATGTCTTTCTAATCACATGGTAAGGTAACACTTATTTATTCTTACATCCATTTTTCATTAGATATACAAGGGTATGATACAACCTAAGAAACATGATAGAACTAACAGTAGTAATCCAAGACAGTTCACAAATCCCCTTGATGTCAGACCCTTTACATTTCCACTTGGTTCTTCACTTTTCTATCTAGTCATAATGATCATAAGTTTATTCTTAGTTGTATGAGAATAAGAAGATCATTATGGCTATGGTAAGAACCTCTTATTAATGGAATGGATAGATGAATGTTGTGATCTCATTGTTCAAATAATCAAGCCCTTATGACTTGATAACATAGAGAAATCTTCACCTTATTGGACTACATCTTGTCTTATTCTTGGATATTTTATTAATAATTAAATATATTTACAAAAAATTAAAAAAAGATCATAAAAATTGGAAAGAGATGTGAAGCATGAAACTTGTTATAGAATGAAAATTATGTTAAAAAAATATCAAACGTTTTAGACGTGAAAAGTATAAAAGAATGAAAAATATTAAAGAATGGAAAAATTATATCATGAAATAGGAAAATGGAAAAGAATTGTAAAATAAAAAATGGAAAAGCACTTATTCATCCTATAATCAAGATAAGGTGTCTTCCACACAACTAAACTCATGGGCGAGTGTTCAAAAGATGCTCCCTAAATCTACTAGATCATACACTAGGTGGTTCACTTACCATCTTTACTAATTTAACATTTTGATTATGGTCCCATGTAATATTGATGGTAGTTGAGTTTTGATTGTCTAAGTTCTTGTTTTCTTTCCCTTTTGGTGTATTATTATGAGTTAGTAGTTTCATTTTTGAATCCTTATTTAGAGTCATTTTCTTAGAATGGAAATTAACAAGTAAATCATATTGTTCCATGCATATTTTAGATAGTTGAAAGCTCTTAGTTGTTTACCATAGGGTGTCTTTTGCTTTGGTGGCCCTTGCTCTTTCTTTTACACATTTTTTCTTTTCACTATTGTTGTGGACTAGTATAATGACTATGTTGACATTCTAAATGGTTGGTCCATAATTGCATCCTTTGCTTTCAGTAGTAAGGCATGGAATCCATTGCGTGTGTCTAGCTCCATGATTGTATTCCTTAGATATTTTAATAGATAAATCTCTCATGCTTAACTTAACATTGATGGTGCTAAGCCATGCTCTCTCCATGATAATTGGGAATTCCTTATTTTCATTTTTCACATTGATTATAAGAAAGTCAACTAGATAAGATCACCCATTGATAGTGATCACCACATCCTCTATTTATCCCAAATAAATGGCAAGAAACTGATCTACAAGCTCCAACATAATATTGCACTTCTTCAAAGGTAGTAGGTTCCATGTTTGATATGTTTCATAAGAGATCAAATTTACCTCAAAACCTAAGTCTAGTAGAGCTTTGCATGGCAGATTTCTAACTACTCATAAATAAATCAAAGGAACTCCTAGATCAATTCTCTTCTTAGGAAGTGGCCTTGCCTTATTCCAACCTATGACTATTTCTATAAGCATGATAGTTCATATGTTTTTTTTAATGATGTTGGAATCTTGTTGTTGGTAGGTGGATTTGATGTAGGAGAAGTTGGTCTTGATGCAGTTTTGATTCTACCAACCTTTCCTAGACTTTTCGTAAAGAAAGGACATTTTTTGTTTGGCCCTTAGTGTTACTAGTAAGATCCTCTACTTGTATATTCACTACCATTGCAACTTTCCTTTGCTCTAGTTATGATGGAAATTCCCCTTGCATAACAGGTGGTGGCCTTGATGGTAAAGGATTGGAAGGGGGATTTGATGGGCCTGCTATTGGTGAATGTGTATAAGGACTATGATCCATCATTAGAGTAGTAGATATGTAATATTTTGGTGGGTAATAAGGAGAAGAAGTATGAAATGATGTGTTTTCTAAACATATTGGACGTTGAATGTAATATCTATAAGGATATGGTTTTCTATATGAATATTGTTGCCTTGGTGGTGGCATTACCCATGTCTACAGTTGCTACCACTACTACTGATATTGCTACTATGGTTGAGGGTAGGCTCCACTTGGGTAATATGTCAACTAGAATGTTTTTCTGATATTACCTTGGGGATAAGATAGTCTTTTGCATATCTTATTTTTGACAAAGCTTGGATTGAGTGCATATACCCTAGATTCTTGCAAGTGGGCCATAATAGGACAACATCCCTTAGGATGTTCATACTAGTACACATTACATCCTTCCTCTTTCTCTGAATTAGAGTCAATGTACCCTTCAATGGTAGCAACTTTTTCTTTGTGATTATAATTTTCTCATCTAGTAGCTCTTTTCTTCTTCCTTTTCTTGCCCATGTTAAGTGCTTGTTCAATCTTTTCTTTCACAATTTTAGGACTATAGTAAACTTTTCATCCATTGAATCCCAAACCTTCTCTACCTTAGTGATGAAGTGTCAAATAGTCAATGCGTCGAATAGGCTACGTATATGGGGCCATGTATACTTGGCCGTGTTGATGCAACCCCGTCAATGCATCCTTCCATGCATCGATGTGGCCCCATCGACGAATCCTTCCATGCATCAACGTGGCCTCGTTTATGTAGAGCCTATTTTGGCCTATAAATAAGAGGGCTCCTGCCTCACTTAGGTATTTTTTTGTCAATTGTAGCAAAGCTCTTACAGTTTTGTTTCGCAAGAGTTAGAATATTTTCCAAGTGCTTGCAGTAGGTGTAAGAAAGATGTCTAGCTCTTTATTTGAGCACTGATGTACCTGAGCCCATTGGTGTGAATGGAAATAAAGATGAGCTTTTCAATCATTCCTTGCAGCAATTGGACTTAGTCATTTAATGCATTTAATAGTTTAATATTTCTATGCTTTAATAGTCCTTAAGTTTCTTTTGTTATTATTTTACTCGCTATCACTCATTTATAGTTCGTAGGAACCATAAGTACGACCATCTCGAACATAAACCCAACGCTTGGCAACCTAGTGATGCTTAACGTCTGGTAACCCAGTAGTGGTTAGGGAATGCTTAGGATGTGCACGAAAGATGGGATTGGATACTTATGCTAGGAAGAGTTATGACCTAGATTAGGATAATTATAGATTACATAATATTTCATTCCTTACTTTCCATTACGAGAATTAGATGTTAGAAGATAAAGTAAAAAGCCATAAAAATCTGTTGCCTCAATCTCACTTAACCATCGCCACTAGAACATCACAAGTGAGGTTGGGAAGATAACGACTATTCTAACAAAGGGTTTTGTTGGTTAAGGTCTAGTGTATGCAAAGTGCTTATAGTCTATAGAATTTGACCAAGTTGCGTGTGAACTCCCTTGATTCGCATGATTGGGCATAGGGGTACCTAGCCGCTCATCATTGGCACCATTACTGGGGACTATTAGTCTTACATGTGTCATTTAACCTTAGCAAATTTATTATTCATGTCATTAGAACGGACCCAGGATAGTAAAATTTATGCACGCTAGGCGGACTAAGTAAAAAGTAAGGTACACCAATTAGTGGATTATCTAATATCCAACATGTCTTCTTCTCACAGGTGAGATGAATCCAACCTACCAGTGCCACAAGAATGTCGGGTGGTCTACACACATCTAGATGAATATGTCCCCAACTTCACCTTCATCCTACATCAAGATGAACATTCGCGATGGTTGAACATGAAAGGAAACATCATACTACTGACTGACTAATCGACTCCTAGAATGTTGTTTCATAATCTTGCCAGACTAGGCATCCAAGACCATGGTGTGGAGTACATCATGGAGGACCATGACTACCGGGACTATCATCCCACTGAGGTCCAATGTGTATGAGATCAGCAACAGGCAAAAAAGTATGAACACATGAAGGGGAAACAATTCAGTAATTACTTATTCTTGCAAGGGCTGCAAAACGATGGGGAGCCTATCTTTCATGATTCCCATTCGGTTGAACTTCCTCTGGGACATCAAGTCATCTAGTCCATCATCTAGAACAAGCAAGCAAGTGACCAGGACCCCCAAGATGATGGAGGATCACGCAAGAGAGGTCACGGCACAAGCAAAGATGGGTAGGAAAATCATGGCCACCATCAGAGCAGAGGGGGAGATCAACACCGAGGTGGTGGCAATCCCTCTTCCTCTTCTCCATCCTCTTGCTTCCCACTACCTTCATCCAATTCAGACTCTGATCATAACCATGGTAGAAAGAAGCGAGGTGATGGTGGACATAAGGACCGAAGGGAATGACGTGAGGAAGTGTGTGACCAATCGCGTGAGCCTCACCATCATGAAAGGAGGGGCAGCTAGAATCGTCATAGACATCATGGTTCTCAATAGGACTATGACTTGGATGAGCCATTATTGGCTACTCGAAGCATGATCCATATCATCGAGGCAGTTCAAATACCCAGCAGGCACTTAAAAGATAGCTGGATCAAATGCATTGACATGAACAACATCCCTAGATTTGAAGGAGGATACAATTGTGATTCACAAACTCACTTGTAAGCATTTCATGATGCTTGCACCCTGTAGAACATTGACAATGATTAGCAAAATCTTAAGCTATTCCCTCACACACTCATCAAGGAAGCAAAGAGCTAGTACTGATCTTTGGAACTGAAATCAATTAGGAGATGGAGTATGATGCTAGAGATCTTCAACGACAAGTATCAAACCTACTCCAGAGTGGTGAATCTAAGATGGCAAATCCAAGGCTGGAAGCAAGCTAATCATGAACCCTTGGATGTAGCCATGAGCAGGTACTATTCATTGTTACATTAGTGCCCTAGTCATGGCTACTCTTAGTGGGCACAGCTTCACCACATCATTGATGGGCTCTGCTTTGAAACTAGGAAGACCCTTGGCGTGTATGCCCAAGGAAAATTATCAAAACTAAGGGTCCATCAACTATAGCACCTAATTGAGCAAGTGGCCAAAGAAGAGGGGGAGCTAAGAAAGAAGGAGAGTGCAGAAGAGTTTAATCGGGATCCTTCCATCAGAAAGAGGGAAGTCTGATTTTGCGAAGATGAGGAGGAATCACCATTAGAACTAGCGGTGAACCAAAAAACCTTATCCTTACAAAAGTTTGTATCTAAAATATTGGCAAAGGTTGATAAGATGTGGGACTCTTTGAACGAAAAATTCCAAAGTATGCTAAAAATTACAAAAGAGTCCAAAGAGCAAGGTAATGATCGTGATCGGTGTAGGAAGAAGGAAGCTAAACGTGCCCATCATAAGGGTAAGGGAAAATTTTCTGTAGCAGTACAAGTTGCAAACTCTAATATGGAGGAAGATGATGAATGTGGCATATGCCAATATGAACATCCTAAGGGGTGTTGTCCTGTGGTGTCACATCTTCAAGAGTCTAGGGTATACGCGTTGAATCCTCGCTTGGCAAAGAGGCAAACACCCTGAAGGTTTCCTTACCCACAAGGCAACCCAAGGTAGTTCCACCAGCAGCAAGGGTATTATCTAAGTGGAGCACCATCGCAACCTTATGAATACTTCTAGCAGTGGTAGCAACCACAAGCATGGGGAATGCCACCTCTAAGGAAGTAGTACCCTTACCGACACCTGGATCCCTATGGGTACTACGTTCAGCAACTAGTCTCTCCACAGGACTCTTCTAGTCACACAACCTTTGAAAATTACTATCACCCCCTAGAATATTTTTGACCTTAATCTCCATCACCTAGGGGAAAAGCCCATATCTCTACTATCCTCCATCACCTTCTCCTGTCGTTCCTTCTCCACAACATCCCAATCAGCTACCACCTACTCCACCTATGTAGGGTGAGATACTGCCACAACCACAGCAACGAAATGCTACGAGGGCTATCAACCTACAACCAGTACCTCAGCCGAGTGGACCAGAACCCAAATCAAAAAAACATCCATTTTTTGGTCCAATAATCTGAGCATACCCTCACATACACCTATGGCTAGTGCCTTTGAACCTTAAAGCGCTTCCACTATTCCACCACTTGAGAAACCTTTAAACCAAACACCCTCCAATGTACAAAGGGTCATGCTCACACACACAGTGATCGATTGGATAAAGGTAGGTCACCTTCCCTGAAAATTGACTGATCTGGGAAGTCCCCTCATCTATCTTCAAGTGGTAGGAAATGAGCCATGTAAAGCCCTTCTAGATTTGGGGTCAGGGGCCAATTTGATTTCACATGACATGTACAAGAATTGGAACATACTCCCGTTAAATAAGAGCAACATTCGACTCGAGTTGGCATACCAATCCATTACTGTTCCCTTGGGATTGGTAGAAGACATTATGACCACCATTTATAGGTAGTCCTATCCTACTGATTTCCTTGTCATCCGTGCGGAGAATTGCAAGGGGAACTTCCCAATCATAATGGAAAGAGCCTGGCTAAGCATAGTGGATGCAAGACTAGGACTTTGAGATCTTTCCCTTCAAATTTCAAAGGAAAATCCTTTTGGGATGATTGAGAATAAGCACGTTCCATGCATCGTGTACAATGACTTCAGGTGTAGCTGTGTGCAGCAGTTATGGTCTGCCAAGAGGACATCCATTCAAGCATGTAGTCGATGTATCGAAGAATTGCCAATTCAACAATGTTTATACACAGCAGCCACAAATCAAGAAGGCACTCAGTGGCTGACCACTGATTCTGCTAGCAACACTTTGTGCATGGAACCATCTGAGGGGCTTGTACAAGTATACATAGAAAGCATGGATAACATGGAAGAGGTTCATCAACAAGTATCCACTGTTGATGACCATGATGATTGGGGAAAGCTGCAAATCCCTAACAGCTTCAAACAAGAGCCCTTGGAGCTCAAATCCTTATCGGCCCACTTAGAATATGCATTTTTGCATAATGGGAAACTAGTAATTATCAATGCCACCCTTGATCCTAAACAAAAGAAAAAGTTGCTGAAGGTGATGAATAAATGGGATGCTACGTTTGCATGGTCATATCTTGAGTTAACCAGAGTTGATCCTAGGGTCTGCCAACATTGGATTTATATTGACCCCTCCATGAAGCCATGATGACAACCACAAAGGTGATTGAACCCCAAACTGAAGTAGGTCGTCAAAGATGAAATTGAACAGTTGCTAAAGATGAGGTTCATCTATTCCATTGTCGATAGCAAATGGGTTAGTCCACTCATTATTGTGCTGAAGAAAAATGGAAAATGGAGGGTTTGTATAGATTTCTGATTGCTCAACATGGCTACCTTCAAAGATCACTTCCACTCCCATTTGTGGACCAAGTGTTGGACACCATTGCAGGGCATCATTATTGTAGCTTTTTGGATGATTATAGTGGCTATAACCAAATTCAAATTACACCAAAGGACTAGACCAAGATAACTTTCACAAGTCCTTGCGGGACTTTCACATACAAGAAGATGCCTTTTGGCCTATGTAATGCACCTGCCACTTTCCAACACCTTGTCCTCAGCATCTTCGAGCAGCAAATTGGCAATGGGGTAGAAGTCTTCATGCATGACTTCTCCACCTATGGGGCCATGTTCAATCAAGCCTTGGACTACCTTGAGCAAGTTCTGAAAAGATGTGTGGACACTAATCTACGGCTCAACTAGTAGAAAAGCCACTTAATGTCCAAGAGGGCATTGTGCTAGGGCATTATATCTCATAGACAAGAATTAGCATGGACTTTGAAAAGATCAGGGTCATCCAAGGAATCACTCGACAACTAAGCACTATGAAATATGTTCAGTCATTCCTTGGCCACACTGGTTACTACTGGCACTTTATTGAAAATTTCTCAAAGATTGCCAACCATTTGTGGAACTCACAAAGAAAGATGCTCCATTCATCTAAACCAAGTAATGTGAATCTGCATTCCAAATGCTTAAACAAAAACTCATAGAGACTCCAGTTCTATGGGCACCTGATTGGTCCAAGCCCTCCCACATCATAATGGATGCATCCAATTATTCCTTGGGAGTCATGCTTACATAGTGTGATGACCAAAAATGTCCATACTATATTCATTGTGCAAGCCATAGCATTGTGGGTGCTCAGCTTAACTACACCACCACCAAAAAGGAGTTGATGGTGGTGGTGTTCGCCTTGGAAAAATTCTAACACTATGTGCTCAGATACAAGGTTTTCATGCATACTAACCACAGTGCTATCTGGTTCCTGATGAACAAACCAACAGTGAGCCCCGGCATCATCCGGTGGCTAGTGATTCTTTAGGAATTTGACCTCACTATGGTAGATCGGAAGGGGACCAAGAATGTGGTTTCTGATCATTTATCTCGGTTTTGATGGGATGACAAAGAAGAGGAGGAGCTTCTCTCCAACCAATTTCTAGATGAACTCCTCTTCACGGGTGCAGTCGATTCGCAAGTTCCCAAAGCATCACCTTGGTTCAGCCACATCCTCACCTATCTCACAACTTAGGAGTTGCCAAAGGAGTGGAACCATCGGCAAAAACAACAATTTCTCCATAAGGCCAAGCACTTCATGGAAATCAATGGCCACATTTATAAGGTATGCGCAGATGGCCTAGTTCAATGGTGTGTCCCTGATGACGATACACTACACGTCCTCCAAGATGCTCACAAGGGTCCTTGTGGGGGCCACTATGCTAGACAATGCACAACCATTAAGATCTTGCTCACAGGATATTACTAGCCCACAATTTTCAGGGATGTATAATGGATCACCGCTCCTGTGAACGATGCCAAAGAGACGGTGGGATGACTGCATGCTTGGAGGGACCTCAACAGTGGATCCAACCACTAGAGCCCTTTAACATTTAGGGCATCAATTTCATGGGACCCATCACACCCCTATCCAACAGAAAGGCATATATCATTGTAGCTATGGACTACTACACAAAGTAGGCAGAGGCGACAGTCGTCATCAATTGTTCCTCAAACACCACCGTATGATTTGTCCAATAGCAAATTTTCAACTGGTTTGGAGTGCCACGTGCACTCATCTTGGACAATGGGACCCATTTCACAGGTGTCACTTTTCATAAACTCATGCAACACTTGGGGGTTACCCATAAATTTACAACACCTTATCACCCCCAAGCCAACAGGTAGGCCGAAGTCACCAATAGGGAGATCACCAGGATCATCAGCAAATATAGGAGGGATTGGAGTACCAAACTTAATGATGCCCTCTGGGCCTATCACTCCACTTGGAAACTTTATATAGGTTACTCTCCCTATGAGTTAGTGTACGATAAGCTACCAAAACTTTCAATCCAAGCAGAACTCCAAACACTATCCATAGCCAGTGACTTAGGTCTTAACCCACCACTAGCACAACATGAACAACTTATCAACCTAAGTGTGCTAGATGAGAATCAATTAGTGGCCCTATATTCAAATGAGATCCACAAGGCCTATAATAAAAAACTTCATGATCTTAGGATTCGAAAGGTCACATTCAGATGTGGAGACAAGGTGTTGTATTGGAACCACACACATGTACCACAATTGACCAAGTTTCAAACACTATGGGAGGGATCTTACATTGTCTCAAAAACCTTCCCATCTAGGGCCTTGCTTATTCGCAAACCTGAGGACCCCACAAGAATGCAGTTGGTCAACCAGCAACAACTAAAACCTTTTCATGAACTCCACCTAACTAGTGCTACCTCCTCATCATCATTGGGACAATCTCATTCCATCTTTCGCGTCTCCTCCTTTCCACCCAATCATAGGGGAGACCATCCTCCATGCTAACCCATTCCACTACACTCCTCATTGTTTTTGAAATTTTTTATTTTACACTTTTTTGTTTTTCAACATCGTTCATACATTTGCCAATTCTTAGTAAATTTTCTTTTCTTTAATTAATTTTTGATTTCATTGTTGATTATTTATGCATGTGTGTATTTAATTTTTAATTGGTTGCTAATAAGTCATCTTATTGTCATCAGGTGTTTGGCATGAATGGTTCTCATTGTGATGGGTCATGTGAAATAGTCCACCTAGTTTATCTCATCCCCACCTTTGCATTGTTGTCCTTGGACTTTATGTCTATTTTCATCTCATAAAATTGGTAGTGAGTCGATGTCATCCACCCATTCCCCCACTCCATGGTTTTCCTTCCTTTGGAAACATGCAACCCCTTCACTTAAAAACATTATAATTAATGTGTGACCTATGCAGTTCCCAAACTTGGGGACGACCCAATGGTTTGAATTGGGTGTGACTTCAAGGGGAATGCAAAATTCATCATCCTCTTCTATCCCCTAAGTGGTCGGCATGTCCTTATGGATTTCTTACCACTCCATGTCCTTCTCTACAAGGAAGCTCCTGAGCAATTCAACCTTGCATGGTGTGGCCCTCACCGAAAAAAATTTGAAAATTCCAAAAAAAAAACCATGAGGATTCAAAGCACACCCCTTGGTCGAATAGATGCAAACAAGCATGGGTCTATACATGGTGTGGTTTCCACAAAATACCAAGAAAATGAAAAATAAAATCATAACTACGTGGAAATTCAAAGCACACCCCTTAGACCACCTTTCACAGGCCACCAAAATGAGTTATGGGACTCACTTTGTCCCCTCTAAATTAGTTCCATTTCACTTCCTTCCTCTCATGCTTATTGGAGTGGTGGTTCTCTGTGGGTGCACTTTGATCCTTGGTGGATAGATGAGGCCTCGCCTATTGTTGCGATGTCACTGTATGAGGTTGGTTTTGGGTCTGAACTCAGGAAAGGTCCTACCAGGTCACTTAACCACAACTTCACATGGGATTTCATGTGACCAATGATTGGAATTCCAATCCTTTCATCTCTCTCTTCACTCATTTCTCTCCATAACTTACCTCACTACCAAACTTATGTTTTGAAAGTTTTTCGTGTGTTCCATGTACTTCTAATGCCTTGGCAGGATCTCCTAGGTGGGGGTATTAACTTGTGAGCACCATTTCTTGACCCTGAGGCCCATGAACTTCGGTGTTGAGGATATGCAAGGGCTACTAAGGCTACTGCCTACTATGGGGAGGACCCACTTGCATATTCCTAGCCCCGCTTGTTAGTCCCCCATCCTTTTGATTTCGTGGTTGATTGTTTTCATGGTCCCATCGCTCGATTTCTTCTCCATGGAGTTCTTTCTCACCACGTTCTCCTACCTTTGACTCTTTTTCTAGCTCAGCTTCCCTTCCTCTTGTCCTCAGCTATGTTTTGGGTCTCTCACACTCTTCAACCACCCTAATTTGGCATTTCAAATTCGTCTTTTCATGTTTTCTCTAGTTGGTCTATGCTGGTTAATGGGTGCAACCCCCTACATATACAAGGCCCTGTATACACAGCCCCCTACATATACGCGGTCGTGTATTTACGGCCCCATTGATGTAGTGCCCAACCCCTATATATATGCCTATTGCACCTAAGATTTTCATGATTTTGCAAACAAATTGGGGGGAGATTTTGCCATTTTTTCTACCTAACTTCTTCCCAAGCACCTATGTTGTATCGCACATCTGCATTAACCAATCCTTACCCTCTTAAGCACCCGAAGGTATGCTCTCAGTTGTGGGGGATGAAGCCTATGTGTAATTAATTAATTAATTAATACTTCACACCTCTAAAGGGAAGAAATGAAAACAATAGCTTAAACTCCAACTTATCCCTTGTTGTTTTTGGCTCTAACCCATGAATTAACACTCCGGGGGATTTAATGGAATGCCCATGCCAGCATCATAACTTAGTCGAATTGAGAAGGTGTATAAGGGCCATTTGGAGCCACTTGTGCACAGTCTAATGGGTGGTTATGTTTGATTGCAAATGGAACCAAAACCAAGGCATCCAAGGGGTAAGGGACCATCACAACCTAGGGACAAGCATCCATGAACGGGAAGGGGATGAGGTGTGCAGCAACCAGAGCACGTGGAGGGCTCTCATGCAATTGGCCCCCTCCATGAAGGACCTAATGTGGAATCTATCCATTAGATTTCGAAAGAGGAGATGCCCAACAAGCAATCGTAAGGGGATGAAATTCAAGGAATAGCACCATGACTTGAGGTCACCCTAACCCAACCATGTCTTGATGCTATCAAGCCACAAGAAGTGCAACGGATGGTCCTACAAGAGTTAAACTTTAGACCATTTCTCGAGAATACACCAGAAGATGTGAGACTTCAACTACAAAACTCTCCTATGTGGCCAATTATCACAACCAGTGGTGAATGATACCTAGGAGAGACCTATCTCTTCTGGACAAATTGGCAACCAAGGTCCAGAGTAAGAATTAAAGACATCTATGTCTTTTACTCTGCAGAAGCAATTGCGCAAGCTCTGGGGTTGCCAGAGACTGGAGCAGATGTGGTGAAGATCTCGAAACAAGTAGACCTTGAGGTAAAAGGGGAGTGGATCATGTGATGCTACGGGGTAGATCATAAGGATTTTGGCACTCTAACCACCATGGAGAGGGTGTATTCAAAGATCACATCTTACCACCTAAACCCAATGGTGAGACCCAACAAAATCACGGCCTTCTCCGCTAGTGCATGTGCTACCTTAAGTGGGAAATTTCCAATGAGTCTTCCATAGTTGTTATTCTTGGAAATTGAAAAGAGGTTCACCGAAAGCGAATGTGGAAGACAAGCTCTCCCCTTCCCTTGCCTAATTAGAAAGTTTTGCAAACAGGTAGGGATAGCAGGGTATGCCAATAACACACTTCAACATGCCCTAATTACCTCATGGCACGAAATGATGAAGGATAGGACTCCTGCCACTACATAGATAGAGGAAGAGTAGCAAGCACCTCCACCACCTACACAAATAATGAGGTCAGGTTTGCAAACTATTGCAGAACACATTTGTGAAATCCGATAATCGCTCTTGAGCCAGCAAGAGCAATCTGGAAGGACCAGTAAAGGAGAAGACCCTTTGGTCTATCGCCCTACAATGAGCCACCTGGAGCAAGTGGCTCAATCAGTCAATTTGCTAGAAAGAACAAGGTCGACGTTCTTCATCACCTAAACACAAGTGCCAATAAGAACAGATCCTAGTATCTGAGAGGTAATGGTATCAACTCAATAGCTATTCCCTGAAATTTTAGGGAATGCCGCTACCTTCTTGGTATGCTTGGAGGATGGTAAGGGGGCGATAGTCCTGGTGATTCAACACCAAGGATAGAAGATTGTAGTCGAAGTGGTTGCTGATACGATTGCTATGACTCTCAACGCATCAGTGGCACCTGTACCAGACATACATGGACTTCAAGATGTACAAGCATCCATCGAAACTTCACATAGCAAGATTGATGCAGCACAACATGAAGAACTATTGGACCGACTGGTGGGAATCGGGCAACTGCTGCCAGATGTCTTTGAATTTTTGGATAACATCACTACAACCCAGTCAGAGATCCTCTTGGCAAGGGGTAAGAGCCTTATTTTAGAAGGGCAACTTGAAGCTACTCAACCTACTTTTCAATTCTTGGCAATAGAGGTCATCGAATTAAGGATCCAACTTGTTGATCCAGCTCTCCTCAACCATGAGCTCACCAGAGATGAAGCTTTTCAACAACTTCAAGTCAAACTTTAGATCGTTGAGAATGAGTGAGAGTCGGTGATCTTTGATAAGTCCTTGGCAGATTCTTAAACATATCATGTAAACAAGGACTTGACAGAGATTCACCAGGAGAACGTTAGGTTGACTGTGGAGGTCCATCGCCTACATAATGTTGGCGCTGAAAACGAGCACATGAAAAATTTGATTCACCAATAGCAGGAAGAGCTTTCCAGGGTGAATGCTGATGTGAGAAGGTTGGCCACTGAGAATTGAAATCTATCCATGGAGGAGGTTCGAACCTTGCGATAGAAATTTACCATCGAAATCTTTGCTTGGAAGAATAACGCCCTAAAATTTGAAAATGTCAAGAATCATTATAGGGACCAAGTGTGATTGCAAAAGGAAGTGAATGAGAAACAAGTCGCAAAGGCTAAGATGAACCAAGCACTCCAGAAACTCTGAGAAGGAGGCGAGGTATGGCAACCTATCTTTGATGGGTTGAATGCCTACAATCAAGTTGAAATCTGTCTCAAGGAACTAAATATTGAGGAAATGATAGAGTATATGGAGCTTGCCAACCTTCTCTATGCAAACTTGGCTATGCTCACAGCTGGGAGACCGCAGTCTGAATTGGAAAAGCAAGTGGCTGCATTATATTCTCTATACGAGGACAAGTTCCAAGTGCACAAAGCGACGAAACAAAAATTTGAAAGAGCAAATGCGGAACTCAAGGTTCTCCACACGTGATTTGAAGGACAATGTATGGTCATGGAGAACTTGACCCATCAAATGAATGACTACCAGCAGCTATAGACATCAATTCAAGCATTCAACATCAAATGGAAATAGTTCGCAACCTAGTTTATCAACTTGAAAGAACTTTTCCCTATGCTTTCATGCCCTTGGGAGGTTCCTGTCCTAGCACACATTAGTGAAGTCGCCTGGATAGTGAATGATCCCAGAAGTAAGGAAGAAAAGATGAGGGCCCTCTTGGAGGCTTTTCAATTGCCTCCAAAAGTTGCAGCTACTGCGGGGTAGCCATCATTCATGCCATCACCATCACATGGGCCAGAGGCTAGTGAAGGTCTGTCAAGAACCACCGCCACTAGGGATGGTGTGATCTTCTTTGGCAATTTTTACATCTTTCTACACAGCAGAGAATCCAAGACTAGCAAGGTGTTCAATTTTATCTTTGAACACCACCATTTTTGTAATTTGTCCTTCTTTGTATACTCGAGCACTTGGCACGTTAGTAAATTTGGTGTTGTGTCATGTGCATGTGTCATGTGTGTTGTAAATAAAATTCCATACCTTCCAAGTTGTAGAGGAATGCGAGGACAAGTTTTTACTCAGTCATGGGGGTATGATGAAGTGTCAAATAGTTGATGCGTTGACTAGGCTACATATACACAACCATGTCAACGCGGCCCCATCGATGCATCTTTCCATGCATCGACATGGCCCCATTTACACGGAGCCTATTTAGGCCTATAAATAAGAGGGCTCCCACCTCACTTAGGTATCTTTTTATTAGTTGTAGTGAAGCTCTTGTAGTTTGTTTCTGCGAGAGTTAGAATATTTTCCAAGTGCCTGCAGTAGGTGTAAGAAAGGTTTTCGGCTCTTTATTTGAAAGCTAATGTACTTGATCTCATTGGTGTGAACGGTAATAAAGATGAGCTTTTCAATCATTCCTTGCAACAATTGGACTTAGTCATTTAATGCATTTAATAGTTTAATATTTCTATGCTTAATAGTCCTTAAGTTTCTCTTGTTATTATTTTAATCGCTATCGCTCATTTATAGTTTGTAGAAACCATAAGTACGACCATCTCGAACACAAACCCAACGCTTGGCAACCCAGTGACGCTTAACGTCTGGTAACCTAGTAGTGGTTAGGTAATTCTTCGGATGTGCACAGAAGATGGGATCGAATACTTATGCTAGGAAGAGTTAGGACCTAGATTAGGATAATTATAGATTACATAATATTTCATTCCTTACTTTCCATTACGAGAATTAGATGCTAGAAGATAAAGTAAAAATCCATAAAAATCAGTTGTCTCAATCTCACTTAACCATCACCACTAGAACATCACAAGTGAGGTTGGGAAGACAATGACCATTCTAACAAAGAGTTTTGCTTGTTAAGGTCTGGTGTATGCAAAGTGCTTACAGTCTACGAAATCTGACCGAGTCGTGTGTGAACGCCCATGATTTGCATGGTTGGGCATAGGGGTACCTAGCCGCTCATCACTTAGTCTCTATATCATTGGCTAATTTTTGAATGGGTAGAGTCTTTTTCTAAATAACATCTTTCAAGGTTTCATTCTCTTGCTTGTCACATAGTCATACATCGTTCTTCCTAATTGATGGATCTCTATTATATTTTTTAGTTTACTCTCTCTTCTTGAGTTCTCCTTCCTTCTTTGCTACTTGACCAATTAATCTTTGGATGTGATGGGTAGAAATTTCTAATAATCTACCTTAGGCATAAACCCTAATATTTTCTCTAGTTTTACTTCTCAACCCATCTAAAATGTGCCTGAGCTATTTCTTTGGTGAAAATCCATAACTTGGACATTTGTGCAATAGTGAATAGTATCTACCCATTGCCGCATCATGAGTACTCTGTTTCCATTCTTGGATCTATTTTATTAAGTTGGACACTTACAAATAAGTTTGATATTTATCATTAAAGAGTTCTACACTCTAGTATTTGATTAATTCAGGTTCTAGTGACCTGTACCAGCTTTCTACCTCATTTACAAGTGTTCTGGGAAACAGCTTTAACTTTTTCCAATCACATTTGATGTTCTATAGGACACAAGCATTGTGGAAATCTTTAAGATAATGTTGTGGATCAACATTATAGCCACCTTCAAATGTTGGCATGTCATTCATGTCAAGATATTTAATTTGACTATCCCTCACATGCCTAGTTGGAATGTAAGTAACTTCCTATATGTTAATCATGTTGTGAGTTGCCATCAAGGATTCATCATCTCAATCAAGTTCATGCACTCAGTTGTAGTAGTATCCCCTCATGTGCTCATTGCTTTCATGATTTTTTCAATCCCTACATCGATGCTGCTCATACTCTTCATCTTTTGAATTAGAATATCCTAAGTAACAATCATGATGATCATGGTGGTCATGAATTCTCATCTCTTCTCTATCATGGTCCTTGTACCTTTGCCTCTTTCTATCAAAGTCTTCTAATGATCATGAAAATAAGAATGAGGCAGTAGGAGAACGGTGCCAGCTTGTCCTCCTATGATGACTTTGATATTTTTCTCTATGAAACCTAGCAGGAACTCTTGACTTTGAGTCTTGCTTGTGCCTTGAGTCTTTTGCCTCTTGCTAAGTATCTCTACTAATTCAAAGTGTGATTTATTTCTGACGGGTTCATCCAATAGAATGATAGGTGTTTGTGATTGGAACTCATGCTTGTGATGAAGTTGTTTAACAATGAATGCATCTCCATTAAGCTCCTCTAAGATAACAATAGAATTGACTATCTTTCCTTTGTCTTTTTCATGTCTTACTTCCATAGCATGGTCTTTCCTTTATTGAGCATCAGTAGGTGCATATGGTCAGGTCATGTATTTGGTTTCATGATACCCTCCAAGTGCTTCACTTAGTTTTATCCCCTTGAGAGCATAATCGGTGTTGAACATTTTGGTGTGGAACAACATTCCCTTGAAGATCTCTCCACTTGAGTTTCTCATCCTGATGAAAGATGAATATGAAATCAAGATAGTAAGGATTATGATGAGCATATGAGATCCTTATCTACATCAACATACTTCAGTCTTCTTCTTCTTCGATTCTATCACTGCTTCTCTGTAGTTCCTTGGTAGGTGATGTTGTATTTTTGTTTGAAGTCATACTATATTTTTAGACATTTATTTTAAGTATGCTTTTTTTATAATTATGAATTTTGACTTTGTGTTCCAAGTACAATGAACTTTGTCAAATCAATTACTAAGCATACATTGACTTGTTCCCAACAACAGCACCAAGGATGAGTAGTGGAGTAATCCAACACCCAACATACAAGATACAAGTGTTCATGCATAGCCCAATCGTAATCCATGGATGAGACAATATTAATATGCTAGTAATTGGTTAAAGTTAAAGATTATTGTCTTTCCATGTGGAGCTAGTATAATCTATGCATATGGTTTAGCTCTCAGTGAGATGTATGATATACTGAGGTTGCTAGGCCAGATCTCCTAGCTACAATGATAAAGTGCGAAAATAGTTCTAAGTCTAAAGAAAATAGTAAGTACTATTCTAGCCTATGGTGATGAGCATCCAATCCTAATCGTCTGTTCACACCTTGGGCTTCATATAACTACCATTGGGATACTAGGTGTACCTCTACTAGGCATACCAAGAGAGCACACTAATGGGTTACCAAGCAATCACAATTAAGTACTCGAGATTAATCATACTTATTTTTCTTAACAATAGTAATTAGATGCTAGCAATTTCAATGATGATAGTTTAATAAGAGTAGAGTTTAATGACTTTATTTCCAAAACCATGAAGCTTTTAAAGAAAGATGAGAAGTTAAGAAACTAGTTGTTACTTGCTAAGAAATAGATTTCACCTATAGTAGTTGAATTTTCATGTTTGGAGTTGAGTGAAGAAAAGAAAAAGAAACTTAAAGAAAGTGTCAAAGTTTGTAAATATTAAATGTAAGCTTAAGGCACAAAGAGAACATGACCTATGGTAGTGTACCTCCATTAAGTGTGACTTTAACATTTAATATAAAGCCAAGGACTAGGTAACCAAAGAAAAGTAGTTGAAATCATAGTTAAATGCAAGTAGCAGAGAACTTGAACAAATGAAAGATTCTACATAACTATGAGAAGATAAATCCATAGTTATTGATGATGTGAAGAATCTCCTAAAATATATTGTTTCAAAATAATCTAATCATTCCAAACACTCTTTCATCCATGACTAGTATTATGCTTAGGTGTATAGATGCCATTAAATTTAGATCCCTTATTTTTATTGTTTCTATTCTACATTCTGAGTCTTCCATAGTCTCAAGTATTACAAATGTTTTGATAGGTATATTTATACCTCATTCAAAATTCATGAGTGCTGACAAAATATAAGATGATCCAATACTTATGAGAATGCTCAATTAGCAAGTTTTATATTGTCATAGTAATTTAAATCCTTAGAAATGTAAATTTTCCTGTTGATAGTTTAATAAAGTTATGTATTCTATCTTATTTATTTTATAAATAATTTCTTTCTTGATTTGATTATTTAGCTTTAGTAAGAAAATTCCCTTAACTAATTTTCCCACTATGGCTTTTCTCTTTTTCTATTTCAAGCAATACATAGCTTTCAAGATATATATAATTAATATAAAGTAATAAGAAAAATTTATAGATGCCATCTTGATAATAATTGTAAATTTACTAATTCAAAACTCTCTAACGCAAAAAACTTGTCATTGTATTTCTTAACTCTTGGTTTATCCTTGAACAAGAAATGTAGTTAAAATCTAGGATCCTATTTAAGGCACTACTTTCCTCTCATTAATCATGAAAGTAATAAATTTTCTATTCATGGTTGAAATAAGCTTAAAGGAAATGATAAATTTAAATATATTCATGGGATTTATTACATTATGTCAGAGTATTTAAGTATAAAATCCCTAAAATTATTAACCATAGAGTAAAGCTACTTCGATGATGTGTAGAAGTTTTATCCATATTAAGTTTCAAAATTACTGTTAACATTTATTATCATTATCAACCTTAATATGCATAGTTATAGTCATAGTTATAGTTAACAAATTGATAATATAGAAAGAGATGTATTTGTTATTCTATGTTCTTGTCTTGACCTATTTATTGAATAAAAGAGGTTATTCTAGAATCTCTCACTTAGAAATAGCACACAAAGTCTATCTACTTATTTGTGCTTGCAAATGACCTTAACTACTTTAAGTATCCAAAACTTTAAGATTACTTTCTAATTATAGCTCATCATATTCCATAAATCTAAAGATGATACATTGAGTAATTATATCAAGTATAATTAAAATATCCTTTGTATAGTTTTTATTTATTTTATAGTCAAATGCAATAGTTATCGTTATATACTCATTTTTTACCTAACATATACATTTATACTCTGGATTCAATCAATTTGATATCTAGCATTAAACTTTAGGCTTGAATTATTATCCTATCATTTTTTTTATATTATGATAAAGACCTTCAAATTATAAGAAATCATAAGGGCAAAGTTACATATCATATTACACCTCATATTACCAATTAATTTACTATTGGTATTTTAAAAGAATTTTAGGAAGTATTTGGGGTCATTGGTTTTTACATTTGCCTATCAAATACTTAATTTTAGAATGACACTTCCCTTCATCCTCTTTCCTAAAATTTATTTTTTTCAATAAAAATAATACAACAAATGAAATATAAAAAATATTTTATAACATTCAAAATAACTTTATTAATAGATTAGCTAATGATCGCGAGGGGTGGGGGCCCCTTTATGGACGGGCCTAGAAGGGTCGGGGACCCTGTGCGGGGCGCTCACCCCCCGGCGGCTGAGGGGACCAGCGGTAGACAGAGCCATATGCCGGTGGGGTCGGTTGCGAGCCCCTCGGTTCTGTCTCTGAGGCAGACGCGATGCAGGATACCCATTACCCGGACGCTGATCAGGATCAGCATCGCCCTGGGCCGCCTCAGGTGAAGGACCCACCGAATACCACGCTCAGCAACCCGAAGAATACGTCACCAACCCCTCGGCCTCAACCCGCACAACGCTGGTTTGAGGGCATCCTTCAGAACGGCAGGACTGGAATCGCCCAGGTGATCACAGAGAATCGGCGCCGCCTCGCTGCGGGGTTACCTGCGCATACACCAGCTGGCCGGCAACAGCCCGGCGGGTAGTGTTTCTGCAGGCTCCTGCGTGTGTTGCAGGATCGGCTTTTGTTGTTGTTTTCAGTCTCCGAGATTTTTTTGCCGGCGCGCGGTTTCCCCGGCCCCTGGATTGGGCCCTCTGGGACGTGGGATCAGGCGCTGAGTGTTGGGTGGTGGGTGGTCCGTCCCTTTCGGTCGTGGGGGGCTCTTGCTGTGGGGCCACGGTTGCTGGCCCGCGCTACGTTGCAGGCGTAGCTCACCAAATTTTTGTTCGGAATAGATAATTCGCTCGACCTTTTCCTAAAAAAAAAAAAAAGATTAGTTATATTTTATAAAGAATATTTATAAAATAAATTTTTAAAAATAATATAATCCATGTTGCCATTAGGGCATAATTTATTTGGTTAGAAATGTACCTGGTAAATTACAAAGCACAAGTTCAATACCCTAATCATAAATAATGAAAAAATAATAGTATATATATAATGTCTTAGTGAGGATAATTAAATAATTAAAAGGAACCACTATTTAGATGTTAAAAGGTTCTGGAGTTGAATGTTAATGTAAGATAAAAAGATTTAATTATTACTGATTTAAAACCTAACAATTTTTTTGAGGTAACGGAACTTTGAACAAGCCCGTCCACTGAAATTAACAGACAAACTCCTCGAATTTCCATATATGCAAAAATGGTAGCACCTGTAGAAATAATTTAGGGTTCCTGTCTAACCTTAACCACTACGTGCAGTTAAATCCCTTGGAAGGCGGAGTTCCTGACCCAAAACTCGGGTTATTCATGTTGGAGATGTTTATTTTTTGTAATTTAATTTTTGAACTCATTATCCATATTACACATGTAGATATAACTGCCATGGTACTACCTTATAGCCTTACATCGTATAAAAGTTGTTCAATTTTTCTGAAACTTTGGTCAGTTTTCATATATACAATCAGATGATTCTTTAAATTCATTTTGAAGGGTATTCTTTAAATTCATTTTGAAGGGTATTCTGACCTTCTTTTACTATATCGTACTTGATAAATTTATATGTAATAACATCAAAAGAATATAGTAAATATAATCTTCTTTGCTTTAACATATCTTTTTTTCTTTTTTGTCTTTGTAATTCCTTTTTTGTCTTACATTCAACATGATCATATTATAATTTATCTGAAATCCTTACAATATTCTAATATTCATGAACTTTAAATATTCTTTTTGTACATTATTCTCAAGATATGAAATCTTGAATGCCATTAAAAATGATATGGCATATATAAACTTGAATTTTGGTTAGCATCTTATTCCCAAAGTATAACATCTACAATCTAATCCAGATTTGTTAGAATTTGCTGGGGAGATAAAGATCACTTGAAGTTTTATCTTTCTTCCCATTTTGATTCTGAACTCTTTCAAAATTGTGATAATTGAGAGTGAATTCATTAAGAGCTAATGTAAGTGATTATAAGTGAATTGAAAGTAAAAAGTAAGTGAATGGAGTCTTAAATTTGTGGTCATAAAGCTTTCTATATTCTAACATAAAATAATAATCTTAAATAATGAATTATTTTTTTTTAGAATGTGATAAAGGCCTTCAAATTATAGCAATTTATAATGTCCAAGTTACATATCACACTACTAAATTAATTTACCATTAAAAATTGGAAAGAATTTTGGGATGTAAATGCATCTATCATCGCACCAAACCTCCAAGGTTAACCATCAAACCTTCACAAAGGACACCCCCCAGGGCACCAGTCCACCCGCGCCAGCAACCAACCGGGAGACATGGGCAGGAATTAGTTGCTGCTGTTAGTACTGGCCTGACCTGACCCGGCCGCTCGGCTATGTTGATTTTCTTCAATAATCCTGACCCGGCCGCTCGGCTATGTTGATTTTCTTCAATAATCTGGGCGATGCCGGTCTTGCGGTTGTTGGGGGCACCCTCCATCCAACCCTGCACAGGGAAGTTCAGGCGTTGCTCCCCAGGAGTGTCATTGGCCCCTTCTTTAAGTTCATGCCTCGCCTCCTTCAGGTTCTGTCCCTGGGGCACCGGTCTCTGGTTAGCATCGTGGGGGGTGGACATTCCCCCAAAAACTCACTGTGTTCGTGCTTGCAAGGTGGCGGGAGGTGCCATAGCAGAGGTAATTTCGTGCCATAACTTACCGATCTTGTTGGAGAGGATGCTCACGGGAGGGAGTGCCGCTCCTTTAAAAATGCAATCATTCTTGGCCCGCCACAGGATCCAGAGCGCCGCCAGCATTGACAAATTTCCTGAGAATTCTGGAGTGTGAAGCCCCGCTGTTCTCCATAACTACATGGTCACGTGGCACTCGTGAACGAAGTGCTGCAATGTTTCAACATGCTGATTACACAGAGGGCACTGAGTACTGATAGCCAGGCCCCGAGACTGCAGAGCGACGCGAACTGGGAGGGCCTGGTGGAGGATCAGCCACCTAAAGGTTTTAATTTTTTCCAGGAGGATACCCTTCCACAGCCGCATTCAACGCGGATCAGTTGGGAACAATTTCTGCACGAGCTGACGGGGTTGCAGAGAGATCTCCTCAACGCTGCCCATCGATCTGGCCTACGCGCAGAGCTGCTTCCAAATGTGGGAGTTAGAATTTACTGCCGTCCAGGGCCTGTATTTCTTCCTCAGGATTTGAACCCAAAGGGAGGGGTCCTCATTTTTGGTGTACAGGCGCTGAAGGAGTCTATGACGCCCTAAGGCCACCTCAAGCGTGAAGGGGAGGAGGTCAACCCCCCCCCCTAACGGGGCCACGTGATTTTCGTCCAAGCCAACAGGTGCATCTTCTTTCCCCCCTTGTCGCCAGACCACACAAAATCGCGAATAATTTGGTCGATCTTGGTGGCGACACCCACAGGGGCGGGGAGGCCACCGAGGCAACAAACCTCGCCATGGCCCCCAAAACCGCAAACGCCAGCACCATCTTCCCCTTTCAAGATAGGAAATTATTTGTCCAATGTGCCACGCATCGCTGAATTCGTGCGATGAGCACCTGCCAGGTTATGCATGGGAATGCCCAAATACTTGTCATCCGCCTCCCCGGGAGGATCCCTAGGATTTGAATGACTTTGCTGCGAACCGAAGGATGCGTGTGGGTGAAATATAAAGCTGATTTCCTGGGGTTGGGCGCCAGGCCCACCTCGCGGCGCATCTGATCCAGCGCCTTCAGAATTGCCTTGGCCTGCGAAACTGCTGCCTTGGTGTAGATCATGGTATCATCTGCGAAATGGGCAGTGAGGCAAGGGATGTCGTGCACATTTAACCTTTAGACCCCTTCTTCTGTGTAGTACGTTTGTAAGAGGTCCATCATCATCAAGAAGAGGAGCGGGGAGAGAGGGTCTCCTTGACGAAGCCCACGTCCAGTCCCATGAAAGCCCCATAATTGTCCATCAATATCTAACGAGTAACGCCCTCCCTGCTGGATCTGCAGGCAGAGGTCGACAAAAGCTTTGTCAAAACCTTTAGCATGCAGCACGGATCGCAAGGCGGCCCAACTGACGGAATCGTAGGCCTTGGCAATGTCCAACTTGATGTAGAGGCCCGGAAATTTGGCCGCTCGAAGGGAGTGCTGGATTTCCTGGAGCAGTAAGACCTAGTCTTGAAGGTGACAACCCTTCATAAAGGCAGTCTGGTGCTTACCCACGAGGCGCGTCATGAGCAGTCACAGTCTAGCCATGAGCAGGCGAGAAAATAACCTCAGCAGGCAATTACAGACACTAATGGGGCGAAAATGGTCTAGGGAGGTGGGATTTTCTGTCTTCGGCAGCAAAACCACACGAGAGCAGTTGATTTCTTTTCGGACCTGACGCCACGCCAGCATCTGGTTGAAAGCGTCAAGCAGGTTCGTCCCGAGGACGTCCTCGTAATCACGGAACAATTCAATGGGCCAGCCATCTGGCCTTGGCACCTTGTCTACCGGCATTTTCTGCAGCGCATTGCGAAGCTCCTGGCACGAAAATGGCTGCAGTAGCCGAAAATTATCAGCCGGATTTAGAATTTTTTCCACGGGCACAAAAATCGGGTCCGTTGGCTGCCACTCCCAGACCTGGTGCCAGTAATGCAGGAGGCTGTCGACACCAGAGCGCGGATGCAATTCTCCCTGTATGAGGCATTGCATCGGTCCATGATGGGCGCCGTGGTGCGCCTTTGTCGCAGAAAAGAAAAATTTAGTGTGCCGATCCCCTGCCCGCAACCACTGTACACGGGCCCGTTGGTGCCAGTACTCCTCCTCCTCGTGGTGCAGGAGTTGAAGCTTGGCCTGCAAGGCGAGTTCCTCCCTAGAGTGGTCCACCCCATGCTCCTAGTGCTCCTGCAACGACTAGATATCCTACAGTTTAGCCTGGAGCAGACTGCGGCAGGTTCTGAAGTTGTATTTCTGCGTAGGGCCGATATTTTTAATTTGGGTTTTCAGGGTCTTCAACCCATTCTTCAAAAATTCACGCGGATCCACCGAGGCGTTGTATTTTTGCCAGATGTCCTGCATCAACTTTTCTAGCCACGGCTTGCGGATCCAGGTGAGTTCAAAACGGAAGGGATGAGGTCGCTAGAACTCTCCCCGCACCAGCTAGCAGAAGATGGGCTGGTGGTCAGAAGCCATGCGGGCACCCCCATAGACGTGGATATCCCAATCGTTCAGTAACTTCTGACTGACCCACACCCGGTCAATACGGGATTGGACCCTCGCAGTGCCTTGCTTGCGGTTACTCCAGGTGTACTTGCAGCCAGCGATTTCCATGTCGGACAGGCCATTCTGCTGCAATAGCGTGAGCATTTCGGTTACCCCTGGGGGCTCCACCAAATTGTCGCCAGTCTTCTCCCAACTGAAGAGCCTCTGGTTGAAATCGTCAGTTAGCAACCAGCTGGCCTTTTTGGAACCAGCCCCGTGACCCGAGAGAGCTCATGAAGACGTGCCTGCCACCCCTACGGTCTGTAAACATTTGTAACCCACACGTCTGGCCCGGGTAAGTGCACCGTAATGCACCAGTCGGACATATCCAGGACGTGCGAGTCCACCCTGGTTAGGACCGCGAGACCACCCGCGCGCCCTCTGCTGAAGTTTTGTTTCTTGTAGGCAAACAATGTCACACTTCTCATCTCGCACCAAACAACGCAGGGTATGTCGTTTGTATGGGGTACCCTGGTGGGGTGGTCCTAGGGGAGCTCCCGGTGATTTCCTTGGCCGGAGTGGGGCCAGCGGCCCTAGCCTACGCTGCACACCTGTATAGTTCCTTTTTTTTTTGGAATATACTCACTCGACCTTTCACAAAAAAAAAAATGCATCTATCATCTTTTACATCTACCTATCAAATACTTGGTTTTGTAAAGGCATGCCGCTCCATCTTCTTAAATAAAATTTAATATTTTTAAATAACAATACAAAAAATATCTTATAAGTTCATAATGACCTTATTAATTAATTTTTAAAAAATTTTATAAAGAACATTCATAAATCAAATTTTCATAAATAGTGTAATCTATTACTAATATATTATATAGATTTCTTGATTAAAATATACACTTGGTAGGTTGCATAGCAAAGGTTTAATACGACAGTGATGAATCCGGATAAAATACTACCATATCCATATCCATAAGATATAAGTAAAAATAATTAAATAATTAAAAACAACGGATCACATTGTAAGCAAGTTGCATAAGTCGTATGAATTTGAATCTTCACCATTAAGATATTAACATAATAAATAAGAATTTAACTATCAGTACTTTACTGAAATTAGAAGTTCTCTCGGTATGTCTATTCATGTATGTCTATCCATGTAGATCTCCGTAACCAGTAACCACCTTGCCTCTTTGTTTCATAAAAATATGACTTCTAAGTTTACTTAAGTTGTTTCTTAGAATGCTGTGAGACCCGTGAGGCCCGGCCATTTCTGCTGGTAATGGATCCTTCGACGAGCATATAAGCAGAAATGGATCCTTCGACGAGCATATACGTTGAAATTAACGGAAAAGCTGTTCTGATTTGTTGGTTACATTTAACTAGTTGTTTTAACTGCAGAAATGGAACATAATCTGCACGTGTGGAAATAATTTAGGGTCTACCTCTACCCTCAACTTAAATCCCTCGGGAGGCGCAGTTCTTGAGCCAAAAGTGGGATCATTCATGTTCAGTATGCCTATTTTTGTAACTTTGTTGTTATATTCCTTATCCATGTAACTATAGTACACATGTATATATAACTGCCATGACCTGTAGCTAGCTAAGTACATCTGCATCTGTGTTCTGTTTTGTTTGAACTGCTTTGCTTTGGGCTATTTGCTTTTCCTGTTTCATTGTCGCATCGGTTCTGAGTTTTCGGTATTTAGTGAAAACTTTCATGGAGCAAGGTCATGCCATTAGTCTAACCTGGGCAGAAAGGCTGTTCAGGGTGCTATTTCTACTGGGTTATGTTACTGTTTTTACTTCTGGAACTGTGAATGCAGCTGTAAAGAGACACGGAAGCTTGCCCAGACAAGTGAATGCAAGTGCAGAAAAAGTTTGGCCGATAGCCAGTGACTTTGCAGGGCTAAAGAAGGTGCTGGTCAGCATTAACTCTTCAACCATTGTTGCAGGGATTCCCAACAAAGTGGGTTGCGTCAGGAAAGTGGTAGATGGTGATAAGTTCGCTCTGGAAAAGTTGATCTACTTGAATAATAAAACAATGAAATACATCTATACCATTGCCTCCAGTGCGGATAGTAACTTTGGATTCCAAAAATACGTAGATGTAGTTAGTGTGCGTAAGGTTAATGCTAATGCTTCTATTGTAACTTGGACTTACTTCTTTGAAGCTGCCAATGATGGCATTGCCGATACGTTGGTAGCCGTCCTTTCAGTTAAGTCTGCAGCCATGGCCACCAAAATGCAAGAACTTGCAGATGCAATTTGACTTTCTCAGTATTTTAGCTATAAATGTAAACCTGAATTGCTACAATGCTCGAGGGTAGTCAAATCAATGTGTCCATAATGTTCCGGATAAGTCAAATCAATGTGTTGCATAATTTAAGAGCAGTGTTGATTCCAATAAATACTTTGTAGTTGTTCAAAGTTTGAACAATTATTCTTGAAACCAATCTAATCTACTATCCTCAATTTTTGGTATTTCATTTTTTTTCTTTTAATAATTCTTATGCAATATACTAATATAGCCTTTATTATTAAGCTAACAGTTACCATTATACAATATGTAAGACATTCTTAATGTAAATATAAAAGATTCTAAAAATTTTTAATATGAGCAATGCAACTAGATTCAGTAGGTGAACCTTCAACCGAGTTCAATGTATCTTTGTTATTCTATGAGTTACCTGATTATTTATATGAATCTATTACTTAGGAAATTTATAGACATTAAAATTTTTGGTCATTTACCTCATTCCTAAAGTTTTTGGAGTCATTTAAATTTGGTTTGCAAAGATTAAGAAAGTTACTAAAATTTATTAATTTGATAATGGTGTCTAAGGCCCTTGATATTGGTGTTCTTAATCATCATCATCCTTTATTAATTATTGGAAAGTAAACTTTTCTTAATGGAGCATCTTCTAAATTTCAAAGGATTCCTTGTTTTGTTGAATTACGGAATCTAATATTGATTTTGAAAAAGTTTAAAGGAATATTATCTCTTGAATAGGGCCAATCAAGCATTTTAAAACCCTAGCTACAACTAATGATTTTGTAGAAATAAATATATGATTAGGGTGGATCTTCATTTGCTTAAGCAAAAATTTCTTCTACATACTCATAGAATTGATTATATGTAGAACATTATTTATTACAACCTTGCAAAGTCATGTTACTATTGTTATTAAAAGGATCATATGTTTCATTCATGTCCTTTCATGTTAGATACAAAGGATATCCAAACATGTTAGCACGAAGGTATTACAAATATTACTAAAGTTTCTTCTATAAATGTTGTATATCCTACTATGATTTTCTTCTACAAATGCTACAAATCTTACAATGATTTCTTTTGCTAATGTTTTAACAATTAGTGCACCCTTTGCTTTTATTATTGATCAAAGAAATGTGCCTTTGAGGAAAGGTTTTAGTTAAATCAATTTCAAAGAATTCCTTCATGAGTAAGGTGAAATAAATAATTTTTTCTAAGGTCTCATAGAAACTTTTGGTTGAGTTAGATGGTTTTCAAATATTTTTGCATAATAAAAAACATTAAGTCTATCTATTAGTGATTACATGCCAAATCTTCAAAATGGACAACATGTTCAAGATATTTTAACTCCTAATAATTAATTTGTAACTATTGGTCAAAATACGGAGATAATAAATTTTCATAATATTAATTTCATTGATAGAGTGCAGACCTTTCCCTCCACTGAATGTCTATCTCGTCATGGAATGTCCAACTCTCTACCCCACAAAGGATGTTTTAGGAATTTTTTATAAGAATGAAGGATATAAAACTTGGATAATGATTATAATAAATTATGGATTAGAAATAAATGCAAAAAGAGAATACTGCATGTAAGAAAATGAATCTCATTGATAGAATGTTACAAAATATACTAAACATAAGTTACTCCATATTTCTATAGATCTAAAATATGTATGATATATGAGTTTTCCCACTACTAATAAGGATAATCACCCGAAGGCACATTGCTCAACGTGCTAAGCAAGGTCCTAAGAGGGTTGGTAAAAGGGCAAAAATATAATATGAAATTTAACTTTGCCTACTACTTATATATAATATCTAAATTAAAGTGAACATAAAAGTTCATTTGACATGATTATCTCTAACATAAGATGTAAGGAGTATTAATATAACATAAGAAAATTAATAAAGGTACATTTCACAATTATTGTGTGGCAAGTATCCCCAAACTAAGCCATACAAATCATGATTGTTGTGTTTGACTTGATTGTAATTCATTGACTAGACTAATGAAGTACTTAGATTATAAATGTGATCATGAGTTGCCATCTTCCCAATTATACTTATGTTAGCTTTAGTTTATATGGTTACTCATAACTGAGGTATATGATCTTTGATGTTATTTGGACATATTAAAATATTAGAAAAATTATAAAAAAAATAAAAATTAATTTAATAAATAAAAAATATAATATAATATATTTTAATTGATGAGTAGTTGTTCCCAAGTTATCCTATACATCTTAAACTCATGCTATCACCACTATAACGAACATGCATTGTTGGACACACAAAGTAGCAAAGTGCTAAGATTACCATATGTTAATATGTTTGTGCTTGAATTTGGTTGAACTTATTTCACATTATTAACATGCATTTGAAATTAAAAAGATTAGTTAAATGCATAAATTTAAAAAATAATGGAAAATATTATGATTAAAAAAATATTAGACTAAGTCAATGTACTACAATGAAATTATAATCTTGATCTTGTTGTCATAATGGAATTATATTTAGTCAAAAAATCTTAAATAAGACTCCATCAATTAACTCAATTTATGTTGCAAGCACTCACTGACTATTCCAAATTACAAGACCTTCATTACATTCAGATCAAAATGATATATTTAATCAGGGAGGTGGATGGTCTTTATAGAAGCTACCATTAAGTTTTATGATACCTAAATTACTAGGTTTAAAAAAATTAGAAACACCTTGATGACTATCATAATTAAAGAGCATATTGAAATTGTAACACAACGTAAATATTGAAAAGTCCACAATGTTAAATGTATTTGTTATATCCAAATAGTTAAATGTATAAACAAGGATAAATGTCATTATATAATATTTTTCTGTTTATAATATGCTATCTATATCTTATAATGAAATCTAAATCAACGTATATAAAGGTTAGAAGGAACGCTCATGTCATTAAATCAAATAAACATAATGAGTACCTGAAATTAAATGAGAGAAATAAATAACAGAATTACAAATTATAAGTTATAACTAACAAGTACTATAACAAACCAACATCATGGTAATGATGGAGATCATGATGGTATATACAGGCACCCGTGAGCCCTCCAGGTAAGCACACAGAAATAAAGTACGGCTGCTGCATCACGCTTGCTGCAACAAACAAAATGTCTGTGAAGGTATGATTTAATGTTTTCATAATGGTATGCACTTAGATTAATTGTAGGATGGCGGTATGCATTCAGACTAACAGGGGAGAAGTTTACCTAACTACAAGCTGAGTACAAGCATGGCAAACGTGATATCAGTAAGACAAAGCTGAGTACAAGCATGGACACTCAGGGAGTGGTGCACACAAAACAAAACTTCTACATCATGCCTCAAAATGGAAGTTTGTGTCAATAACAGCCAAATGCCAGCAAGAGACCGATGTGAATGATTTGAATTAAAACTCTACATAATCGCTTATGGTAAACGTATATCAGTCGGACAAAACTGAATACAAACATGGCAAACGTGATATCAGTAAGACAAAGCTGAGTACAAGCCGGGACACTCAGGGGGTGGTCCACATGAAACCAAACTTCTACATCATGTCTCACAATACCTCAAAATGAAAAGTTTGTGGCAATAACAGCTAAAACTGAGTACAATCATGGCAAACGTGATATCAGTAAGACAAAGCTGAGTACAAGCATGGACACTAAGGGAATGGTGCACACAGAACAAGCTTCTGCCTCAAAATCAACTGTTGGTGGTAAAAACAGCCAAATGTCTGTCAGAGAACGAGACTTGAACGATTTGAATTAAAATTCCATAGAAGCGTCCATGGCAAACTTGATATCAGTAAGACACCAAAACCTATAAATAGCAGCTTGGATTAAATACTTCCATCCATACATATCTTGACTCAACTCAATTAATAGTGCTCCTCGATTTGTAATTGTGTTTTCCTGGTTAGAGTTGTGTCTTAAAGTTTGCAATGGCAAAAGGAATTATTTCCCAGAACAATAACAATAGCGACGTATGTAATTATCCCTTTCTGGTCGTTATGATTGATTGGTTAAATTCGTGCCACAGTCCAATGCACCGATAATAGTCTAACACAAAGAAACTTGTCCTTGTGCAGACTGTGATATCGTACCCGCCAGAATCTTTATGGGGCGATAAATCAGTAAGTTCGACTCACAATGACGATGGAATCCATTACAGAGTTGCAGCAGTTACCCTCACCACGGACACGTTCCTCAATACCATGGCCTTTACCTATCAAGAAGAAGACGGTTCTACCAAAGTCTATCCACAATTTGGCAAAGTTAAAGGCGCCAATGTATACAATGTAAGGCATCATTTTCTGATTCTGGGCATTTTAAAAACAGGACAGTGTTACTACAATGTAAGGCATTATTTTCTGATTTTGGTCCTTTTAAAAACAGGACAGTGTTACTACTCTTTTTATCTGTTGGTTTGTTGTAATTACTGGTCTATTTCACTTAAATCTTTTAGAGTGAACTTGATTGCATGTACCGTGACTTTGGACTTCTGTACAGATCACCTTTCAGAAGGATGAAACGTTGGTGGGCATTAGTGGGCATCCTGGAACAGTCGATTCCAACATTAGGGTGCTATCTGTGACGTTTTACACTAATCTTGGAAAACATGGACCTTTCGGTAACGAGGACGTTGAGGGAGCGCAAAGCTTTGAATGTCGTCCCACGGGTGGATGTGAAATTGCTGGTTTTTATGGGAGAGTCAGGAATTTCCTAAACAGCCTAGGACTCCGTGTTCGTTTAACCATGCAAGCCTGTGATCCAAACGAAGCGTCGTCCATGACATCTGCCGTAACATCGGCTATGAGAAGTGCTGCAAAAATCTTGAAAGTCAGTTACCTTTAATTTAATTTTCGAAATTCATTCTAAGAAAACGCTAGGATGTTACACACACGACATAGGAGACGATGATATAACCTCCATATTTTCTTTATTACAACCTGAATTTTGCGTATCCTTTTCTTTAATTTCTTCTATGGCAAACATAGCAGGGTGAAGATTGGACACCACTGCCATCTCTCTCATGGGGAGGCCAAGGTGGACATCCTTGGGATGAGTGCACTTTTAAGGGCATTAAACAAATCAAAATAAAATATGGCGATTCAGCTATCTACACAATCCAGTCTCAGTATGTTGGAATAGAAGGAGATACGGTGCAAGGGGCTGAGCAAGGATATGGCAGTACTCCCGCACAAAATGCTGTACGACGGTATTTGTTTTCCCACGAACAATTCACGGTATTTGTTTTCCCACGAACAATTCACTAATTGTGTTTATTAAGAACAATTTAAAGCGGCAATGATGCATGGATAATTATTTGCATATTTTGTAATTTGTGTGAATGTAATAGATTGATCTGAACTACCCGGACGAGTACCTTATGTCTGTAAGTGGAACTACTGGAAAGAGCAGTTTTTTTGAGAAAGGGGTGAAAAGTTTGAAATATATCACTAACTTGAAGGTGTACGCTCCATATGGTGACATTTCTGGAGAAGCTTTTTCGTTCCCGGAAACTGGGTGCAAGATCATAGGCTTTTATGGAAGGTCTGGTACAGTTCTGGATAGCATTGGTGTATAACCTATGCATCAAAAGAATCCGATTCGTGGAAGCGAGGAATCGAGGATTCACGATTCTGAACGTGTTGGGTACGTGTGCCTCAAAAAAAAGTGGGGACGGGTTGGGGACGTGATAGAGAAAATTTAAATATATTAATTTTAAAAAATAAATAAATCTCATATATCATATAAAAAACGTTGTAGAATATAGAACAAGTACAATTTAAATTCAAAATATTGTTAATGCTTAAAAATTGCATAAAAGATTGCAATGAAACATTAAGTATTGAGTCTCATGTGTATTATAAAATATTTTAGCATTATCATATATATATATGATAAAGAGTTTCTTGCCAAAGCTTAGAAATTGTCACGTTGTTCAAATTCTAATTTTAACCTATATTTTCTCCTTGCTCTACTCTAAAAAGTAAATTTGTAGCTCTACTCTAAAGAGTAAATTTGTAAAACCTGCTTCATTTTGTTCTATGTCATTAATATCAATCATCATCTTCTAGATTAACATCCCAACAAAGAATAGGTGATTGGGATTAAATCATTAATATTAAGATTCATTGCTCCAGGAACATTAACTACTAAGTCAGTAGAATAACTTTCTCTATCATCAACTATTGGAACATCATCATCTTCTAGATTAACATCCCAACAAAGAATAGGTGATTGCCTATATTTTATTTCCTTTTTTTCTTCCAATCTAATCATGCTATGAAGAGATAGTAATTTTTCAACTCTTTTTGGAGTTAGACTATTTCTTTTGATCTGATAAATGAAAAAATATGTTGACCAATTTCTTTCAGAAAAAGATGCAACCTACATAAATGATAAAAATAAGAATAAATTTTTGCATTGTTAAAAAATTCATTTTATAAATTATTCAAAACTTCATCAATAAACAAACTCATTTGAAACTTAAGACCTAATAGCCTATTAATTATGGTGTTTAAAAAATGCATGATATATAAAACATCACTATTTCAAGTTTTCAAACATCACATTTCATAAATTAATTAAGAAAATTAATACGTATTAATATTTGTTATATGTTTAATAAAAAAACTGATCTGAGAAAGAAACTTCACTGCTAAAGTTTGAAATCTAAGAGTATCTGCTACTATCTCCACCATGCAAACTCCACCATCCAGCTAGATCTTCTTGAGCTATTCTATCCATATCAAGTATAGCATCTTCACATTTAAATGCTTTTATATGTCCTTTAGTAAATTGAAGCCTATTCTTACATCAAAATCAAAATCGTCACAAGGCCTTGTTGGATTTAATGCATATTCAGCCATATTCTTAATATTTAATGCATATGCAGCCATATGCAATGGGGTATTTATAGCATTCATCTTTTTAGAATCAATGGAAGTAACTGAGCATTATAAAAATCAAGAGAGCTATCAATTTCTATACCATATTTTCATAAATTACATAAATTTCTTATCTTTATCAACATAAAAGATGAAATCAACAATAGGTTGTGCCATTAGAAAAAATATTGCTACATTTTCATAAAAAACTAATACCAAGCATATAAGCCAATAAAGTTTATCAGATTTTTACACCAGGAATCCCTTCCCCACCACCATTTTCACAGAGCTCTATCTGCTTCTGTGCTGTTAATAATGCTCTCGGCAAGTTCACGACATGTTTTGGACTTATAGGCTTGCTTTATAAAGTTGGGATAGCAGGACAAAGGCGGGTCTTTAGAGTTTTCGAATTTGTTGTTGTGGGTTGAGTTCATGCTTCTTGCATGTTTGACTGGAGATGTTGACTAGAGCTTCCTAAAAAGATTTGGGAAGGATATGGTGCTGAAATTTTGTTTGAACTTTGAACAAAGAACTATTCTGTTTGCAACACTTGCAGAGGGAGAGAGGCCTGAAAGCAGTTTTGTAACCAACTGATTCCCTTCCCTCATAGGTTGTGCATTAATGATTGGCTGGAATGACAGCCACAGGTTGTGCATTTATGACGGGCCGAAATCACGACCGTTACCTGAAACAGAGACGCAACATGAGATAGCCATGGCCCATGAATAAAAATACGAAACCAATCCACTAAATAAAAATCTTTTCTTTAAAATCATCTAATAAACTAAAACGAAAAGTAAAGATCAGGTAAATCTAAGCAAAATAGGCAACTCAATTGATACGAAAATCCACTAAAATCCACTACTAAAGATCAGACAGGAACGTGTTTTCACGCAAACTGGAAGAGCAAGACGGAAGGGGAAGAAAATCGGATTTCGTGCTCACGAATCAGGGATAGAGATGGAGAGAAATCTTTACAGCAACAAAGAAAAGAAGCGGAAAATAACAAGTGAGAACCAAGAGCGAACGTTCAGCGAAAAAATTGTGCACTAAGATTACAAAGGTAAAGCATGTAGCGCTCGCATTTAAACAACGGAAAAAATATCATCCAAATTTTTTAAGAACAAAAACTAGAATTAAGGATCGAAGAGAACCACTCGCAATGCGTGCTTACGCAGGCTCGGCAAGCCCGTCCAGATTCCGCTAGAAGGAAACGATCGATTTTCTGAAAAATATAGAATGATAAAAAATATAGAAACTGAAAAATATAGAATAATAAAGTATAGAATGATAGATGTGCAGCGCATTCTGTAAAGGTAACAACTCATTCTCTAAGCATCAACAGATAAATCGGATAAAGGCAAGTCTCCTACCCAGTCACCCACACGAGACGCATGCATAAAAAAAAACTGTTCATTGTCTTCTTCGTCATTGCCTGCAAATGAAAAACTGAAAATGAAGCAAAAAATTTTAAAGCTGAAAGAGAAACAAAGCATTTGGAGAGTGCAGAAGCATCCAAATCCCTATCAATGGCGCAATAGGAGGAGCGTCTGTAAATAAAAGGTATTGGATGCGGATGCAATTTGCAGGAAACAGGTAAGATTTGAGGCGATTTGCAGTAAAAATAGGTAAGATTTTAATCGACAATGAATGTTCTCGTTCAGAGTTGAAAAATCGAATAAAAAATTATAATTTACGTACCCAACGCGGATTTTACACGCTTTTGTACGCGTGCCCGAATCCACCGCCAACGGTTCGTGAGATTTTCTTGGGAATCACGAATCTCTGGCGCATAGTGTATAACTGTATATCTATTAACAAGTCAACCCAACCAGGATGAGAAATCAGGTTGGGAGGAATTCGCACCTGCAAAAGTCCCGGATTGGGAGGAATTCGCACCTGCAAAAGTCCTTGAAAGTCTTCTTAAAATGAAAACATGAAGGAATCAAATGCACGGTCATGAGCTCTGTCGCTTATTGCAACATGTCTTGCAGTTTGCGTCTATCTCTGGACTCTATGAGTGTCTGGTTAGGCAGCTTATAATGCTAGAATAAAATGCACCGTATGCACAGCAGTAGGCCTTAACTTAGGGGTATAATAGTGGTAGTTGTTTGTGCTTATAATGGCGGAATAAAATGCACCTTATGCAACAGCCGTATGCCTTACGTTAAAGGTATACTAGGGATCGTTGTTTGTGCTTCCAAACTATGGTTTACGCAATGTATTACAGTAGGATTGTCTTTAATGAATAAAGAAATGACAACTAGCTGTCTTACGGTCCTGTGTGCATAGCTCTTTTGAACAAAGTTCTTATTTGAAAAGTATTTTTGTCTCTTTCACTGCTGTAGCAAAAAGAGCTTACGGTAGAATTCTGGAGGAGCTCGTGGATTTGTGGTTGAACTGCATCTATTGCGATGGCGCCAGGCAACTAAACACGCTTTTAACGGAGTAAGGCACCCCGCACATGCATACATACACATGGCACAAGTAATCAAAGTACACAATGCTGAAGCAAATGATACAATAACTTTACCTAAATAAATAATTGGAAATGCACTTGAGCAAATGGAATTGACCTCTAACCATTGATGCCTCACATTAACTTTGGCATTCTGATTCTTTTTTCAGGCACTTTGTAACGGTGTTTGTGAAAGGGACCGGAACTGCAATTCTGCTATGATTCCTACCGGTGCTTTTGTTTTCCCATCAAAAATGAATTTGCAAGCCATGGAATTGGTTACCATACCGGAACCAATGCTTAAAAACGTGTGACTGGGTATGGAGACCACCTGATGCATTAACCAACTCATAAAAACGAATTAATAGGTATGGTGGCCACTTTTATGTATTAACTAATCCATAAAAACACGTTATTGCCATGGTGACCAGCTTCATGCATTAACTAATGAATAAAGTGCATTAGTGCATAAAGCATGCATAAAAAATCAATGATTTTTTGATTTTTTACAAGGCATTTGCTGGGCTTCCAGGGCAATTTATCGCAGCTTTTAGTGTGAATCCGAGGCCACTTTATTCAGAAGTCAAACTTTGCCCATTACTGATTTGTAGTCACCCACAATCCACAAAATTCCGTTTTAAATCGATTTTAAAAATCATTAAAGCAAAGAATCAAAAATTACGCTTACAAAAGCAGCATTAAAAGAGCCCATTGTGGTGCATATCGGTAACCATAAAACAGCTTTATGTGCTTTTTCTAACTTGTTAAAAGAATTGTATTTATAGATTTGTTGTACATTAGCTTTTCTTTATGTTTCTCTCCATTTGATAATTAAAGTTTTATTTTTACACTTTGGATCTCTGGGCTTCTATGTGATTCCTTCTATTTTGACTTGCAATTCTTTTGGTTTAAGTATCATCGGCCTCCAACTCTATTGTAACTCTTTTGATGTAGGCTTTAACTTCAATCTTTATTTATATTTGTTACTAAATTTTTAATACATAAAATTATAATTTGGCTGAGAGGCCATTATCAGTCATATATTTTTCGGTAAGCCAACTTTGTCCATAACGTTGACTAATGTTGATGTGTTATGAAATGTTACGTCCATTACAAAATAGAAATACGTTTAGAAAGGTTGCGTAATACATTTAGAAAAGTTGCAAAGAAAGAGTTAAACCGAGGGAGACAACAACAAAGAACGAAGAAGAGAAGCTCGGCAAGGGGAAGATCCTTTGGAGTTGCAAAGAATGGAACAAGATCGCTTACGTCAAAGAACGCGGCAAATAGAAATGCAGCAAAAGAAGGTGGAAGGAAGTGAGGTTTGTAGATGAAATTTTAATTTTGTTTTAGATAAAATTCATTTAATGTCTGATTTAATAAAGCTAAATATATTAGGTCACTTTGTATAATAATATTTCACAGAATCGAAGGAATCACAGACAAGGATGAGCAAGAGGTCATGGACATGGATAAGGACAAGGACGAGAACGCATAGATGAACAAGGGTGAGATTGTGCCATGAGTGTGGGATGTTCCTTGTGAATCCATTTTCAAATAAAGACAAAATCCGTAGTTTGTTAAAGCTGCCCAGCCAAGTAGGAAGATGACCCTGCAAATTGTTACTAGAGAATTCTAGCTATATAAGAGCTCTGAGGTTTCGTAAACAGGGCCATGTTTAGCTGTTTGATTGGACGTTGACTTTTTGTTTATAAATTTATGTGCATTAGTTAAATAAGGTATGAAATTGAAATTTTTCTTTATTTTGTGCACTAGAAACTTGCTCAGCTTAATATTTCGTGGAATTCTATTTCCCAAATAATTCTCGTTTTCCTGCAATTTTTTTTTCAGAAAACCCATCCTTAGGAAAAATAAGGTACGGAACTATTGTTCTTTGTCTAGAAGGCATGAAAATTTGCATTATATATCGAAAACAACAAATTTAGCCGAAGGTGAGAGCATACACTAATTGATGAAATTTTTTTTTTCAGAAAACCCATCCTTAGAAAAAATAAGGTACAGAACTCTTGTTCTTCATCCAGAAGGCATGAAAATTTGGGTTTTTAAATCTTGTTCTTCGTCAAGAAGTCATGAAATTGTTTACTCAAAGACCTTTTTACTTGTAAACAAATAAGATTCTCTCAGCCAATTTATAGATATATATTTTTAATATAGGTTGAGTTTTGTCACCAAGTTACCTAGTATTTCTATGTTGCATCTTAAGCTTAGTGTAAGCCTAAGCATTTTCCTATAATTTTATTCATTGATATCAATTATTAACGTAAACCACAATGCTCATACAATGCATGATAGCTACTATTTGTTAATGTAAACTATAATGCTATGGTAACATTGAGTAAACAAGCACATTTTTCTCAAAGTCAAGGTTACCATCCACATGAACTAGGATGCATAACAATTGTTAACATCAGCCATAGTGCTCCTATATTAGATTAGATATTATTTATATCTAAGGTGGTTGAAAGTGGGTGGTTTTCCACTAATTTTACATATTTAAAAGAATTCATAAGCATATGGTATTTTTAGGATAGTTAAAAAATGAAAACTTAACCTAAAAAATAGCATTAAAAGAGACCATCCTAGCACAAATGGGTAACTAGAAAATAGCTTAATGTATCTTTTTAACAACTTGTTTAAAAAATTTAATTATGATATGTTATCTATTAGCTCTCTCTTTACTTGAATCTATTTTGGTGTTTCTCACCCTTGATTATTAAAATTTTATTGTTGTTCTTTGGATTTCATGGCTTCTCTATATTTCTCTCTATTTTGCAAACTTACAATGTTTTAGTTTAGCCATCATCTACCTAAATCCCAACTCTATTGCAACTCTTTTGATTCAAACTTAAACTTCAACATATGTCTACATTTGTTATTAGAGATATCTCATCCAAAAAGTAAGAAGTACTACTTTGGGAAGCAAGTACACAAACTTAGCCACACATACACTATGTACATAAAGAACCGATAGTGCTTTCAAAATATCACTACAAGACTTCAATCCAATAGCACTTTTGCACCCAATTGTAATAAATGCCAAAGTGCCTAAATGAATGGTGTATGAGGTTTTAAATAGAAAAGCTCTCAAAATTCTAGACATATAAATACTAATTATAATCCTAAAAATAAAAATAGGAAATCTAATTCTAAGCTCACATTTCATAATGATGTAATAAAAAGATGATATAAATATATTGAATAAAGCCTTTCTATAAACATGAGTATAATACCAATTTATAAATTCAATTCATAAAATATTACATACACAACATTTGATTATGTAATTCACATGCCAATTATGCATCAACGATAGCCCCCATGAAAGCCTATCAAACTCATCCACCAGATTAGTACACACCAACTAAATACAAGATAATGTGTAATATAATATACATAAGCATGAAATATAATGTTGAAAATATAAAGTATCTAATAAATATAATTGCAAAGAATTACACCCATATAAATGCATCAAGGAAATATATAAACTTGAGGTAAAAGTATTAACTTGGGCATCCTGAAAATGAGAATTATTATAGGAACCTATGCTCTAGGATTACCAATCCAAGACTCTTACCACTAGTAGTATTATAATGACTACTATTTACATAGTTTTGTAACTACAATTTTAGATAACACTAGTAGTTATTTTAGTAATAAGAACTATATGTTAATATTCCTAAAACTTATTAAACTCTTTCAAATGCATTTAAATCTTTTGATATCAATTTTTCTTATATGCTTTCTATTTTATTGTTTGCACAAATTGGCATGATCAAACTACAAAGTCAATCTACTATATATATAGTATTTAAAACTTTAAAGATAATTTTTGAATTTTTTAAATTATTTCCAAATCAAATCCATAGAGTAATCGAATAGATATACCAAATTTGAATTAAAAACTGTTGTAGAAATACAATATAATTGTCTCAATTATTACATTGACTATCTTTAGCAACATAGGTTGAAATTGTTATGATTAATGCTAATGCTTGGCTTTGAATGGACATTAAAACAAAATATAATATTCTTCTATTAGATAGAAATAGTGGGAAGAAACACCACTATTTGGTCTAAGTTTTGCAAGATCTACTTTTCAATAGAGGTGTTTTCTTGAAAGATGTCTTTATTAAACCTTGTAGGCATACCATCATTAACCTAGAGACCCCATACATGCATTTTCTAATAAAATGCTTCTTTCAATTTTCATTCAATAGAAGTGTTTCATAGAAATACCACTATTAGTCCAATCCTTGTGGAACTTACTCATCTTCAATAAATGCATTCCATTGAAATGCCACTAGTAGTGCAAGCCTTATCAAATTAAGTAATATTTAAGAGAAATTTTTTTCTGAAAATTGCCTCTATTTAACCATGTATGGCTCCAAGCTTGTTAAGAAATTCTTGTATTTGGCATTAAACCCTAGCAACCTAGAGAGCTAATAGTAATAGTTTTTTTTAAAAAAAATGCTTTTTTTGTCATTGAAAGGGGCCCAATAGAGGTGTTTTCAATGAATGTCTCTCTTGCCAATGGCATCCTATGGTTCAATAGAGGCTTAAAAAAAACACTCCCCACCGCACCCCCTTTCCCCTCCCAACCCTCCAACAAACCCATCCCCACCACCCACCCCACCTTCACACACATTATAGAAAAGTAGTAAGTAGAGTTTATACATTCCAAAAGTTGGCTAAGCATGACTAAGGTTCTTTGTAAGAATAAAAAGTGAAAATAATTAGTTTATAACACATATTATATATATTAGATTTTACTTATTTATCACCGAATCATTTATGAAAACCATAAGTTATTTAACTATTGAGTTATATTTCCTACCATAATATCCTTGGTTAATTAGAGTTATCTATCAAATGTAAAATCAAACTCTAATAATCTATAAAAATAGTAGTTTATATGACTAAGCAAAGAAATATCATAGACATTCATTACTTGACTTTGAGTTAGGACAATGAAACTAAGACTAATACATACTAGGTACAAATTCTACATAACCTTTGTAGCATAATATAAACAAAACAAATAGGAAATAAAACATCAATTAGGAATATAGAAACTAAACATATATCAAAATGCCTATCATAATTAGTGCTTTCTCCACCATCACCAATTTAATTTTTATGAATTATTTGAGATCAACTCGTGAGCAGTCTCATAGCATTTGAAGAATATAATTAAGAATTGATATCAATATGCTATTAGTTGACATGTTTCCTTATTTATATTAATATCAATATGCCATCAATTAACATGTTTACTTATCAATATGCCATTAGTTCTAATATCAATATGCCTAGCAATCATCAACAATCTTCTACTAAGAATTGATTGCGCCTAGTAGTCTTCTAGCAATCTATACAAAAGTGAAAACTTGAAAGTTTGATGTTTCATTGTATGAACTTGTAATAGTTAATGATTAGCACCTCTTATTAGTCTATTCAATGGTCATTTTTTTATTTTTATTCTTTAATAGTTAACTATGATTAAACTACCCACTATCATATAATTGCATCTAGTAATCCATTAGCAGTGACATATCCAAATCTAAAAATACCTTAAAATTAACCAATTAAAGGGTAAAAAGAATGCTAAAACTTGCATCTTGCTCCTAGTTTCTTACCCAAAGCATAAAGCATAGCCAAATAACACTTAAATCAATTAATGTTGTTACTTCTCAACCTTTTGCCTTTGGTATTNAAAAATTTTCAAAGACTTTGTGAGCTTAGTTTTAACCCATTGAAAAATTGTTGAATGATACTAATGTTTTTAGTATGGTCCACATAAATTCTATCATTAGGATATAATATTAATACCTATAATGTTCTCAAATCTAAAATTTAGCCTATCATATAAAGGGAAAGCATTATTTTGAGATTAACACCTATTTATCACATTATTCAAAGCTTATACATATATTAAGATTGCCTTTACTCTAATGTTGTTATTGCTTTTTATTTTATTGAGAACATACCTAAGAAGTATCTTCCTTTTTATTTCAATGTATCAAAATAGTTGTAATTAACTATTCCTCTCTCTTAGGGAAACAATCCAACATCAAACAAATATTTATTTTATCAATTTCTTTTCTAATAGCAGCATGTCATCTCCTATGATTGCATCAAATAATCCACCCTAAAAATGAGCTCTTTTTATGCTAAACTATCTAGCATCTAGTCTTGTGTTATCTACTTATCCCAAGGTAGTGACCTAGGTAGAACAAGAAAAGAAAAACAAAAATACAAAAGCAAATAGTAGGATGTAGAATCTTACCCAATAGAACAAATGAATTCAATAAATAATGTGAGAATTGAAACCAATGGATTAAATAAAATAGTAACACACTACCTATACAATAGGTTAGAGATAAATCTTCCTCAAAGCCTTAAATCTTACTAGATATGCCTATGTAAGCCTCTTTCATGTCATCAATCTTATATAATCTGAAATAGAAGTTAGAATAATTAATTTTAAAAAAATAAAATGTAAAGATTTATAATACTATTTAGTAAGTTTATAGGGCCATTGTCTATATTTCCATCAAGGTTGATGAGTTTATAACATCTTTCATTTAGATTAATGATGAAGTTAGCTCAAATGTCATATTTTTTAAGTACTTAATAAGCTTAATCTAGTGATTAAAGATTTTTTATATGATAAAACTAAAACAAAATGTGAAATTTTATTACATTCTAACATCCTCTATTGAATAGTAGAAATGTAACTACAATGAATCTTCAAAATATCATATAGAAAATTACAAGTATTTTTTTAAGCACAAAGTCAAGATGTATCCTTCCCTATACACCAAAGAAATGATCATCAATGGAAATCATAAAATACAAGTTATGGGATGTCTTGATCAATCCTCTATTCATGAAATACAACCCATTACACTAATCCATCTCATTTCTCAAACTAGTGATCCAATTCAACTTACTCCTAAGACCCATCCTTAACATATCCTAACTCTAATATCTACTAAATAACTCAATCATTTATCTCCTTTGAAAATTTTGGGTTCAATGAATTAGAATTTTTTCTTACTATAGACAAATCAAATCCTATCCTAAGTATCAAAAGATTAAAAAAGCAACTTTGCTTATCAAGGCTAACCTAATGTTTTGCTTCATTATACATAAACCTTTTATTTTAATGTTACTAAGTTTCTTTGTTTTATTGATTTTAATTTTAATTTTAAAATTTTATACATCTTTTCATGCTATCTACTATCTATTTACTTTGTTAAACTTACTCTATTAGGCTCAAATTAATTTACTATGGTACCTTTTATTTTGTTGTGAACTTTATTATTCATCTTACACTAAGATCCTTAATTTTCTACTTAATTAAGATTTAGAACTTTATAAAATTTGAAAATTGGTAATAGTAGGATTAAAAGCTTACATAATTTATAACTAGAAGTAGATTTTGATTTCTACAAAATTTCAATGATGAATAGAAAACTCATCTAATGTTTTATTTGTCATTCTCCTATTTTAGTTTTCCCCCTTGTCCAACAACCTTTACTTTTGAAATTTTAAAACAAAAAATTTTCTTAATCTTATCATCTAAAAAGTGTAAACCTTGATGTTATAACCTAAGATTTATTTCATCTTTTTATTTATAAATCTAAACCCTCTAACTTATAAACTTAATTTTATCTTGGAATAGCTTGGCTGGTTTGCTGGGTCTAAGTGATTACCCCCTTTGTAGACCCTGTGATAGAATTAGAGCAACTTTTAGTAAATTCCCTTCTAGTAAATTCCCTTCAATGGGAGCTTTGACGACACCAAATTTGCAAATGGACTTACACACTCTCTTCCTTCCCCTTAGAAGGAGTGAAAACCTATTTTTAATCGAACCCAAACAATATTGAATTAGTTGAAAGGTGAAACATACTGATGTATTGACGTGTAACTAGAGAATGCAAGCTGCTCATGTTAACCAAAGAATCGAACATTTTGGTAGGTTTAACGTTTAACATCGCTGATGTATGACTACAGAACCAAAGCGAATGCAAGAAGCCGCAAAAATTCTGTTCTCGGCGTAAACACCTGTTGACAGCATATTGTCACCAGAGAAAAACAAATGCTAACATTGCCATACCAGGATGAAATAAAAAAACAATTGCTACAATGCATAAGATAAAAGACAAATGCTATTGGCACATATCACGGTAATTTATCAGTCTGTCTGTTGGGAGACATTGCAAGATGAGACAATACTGTGAAAGCAAAAGGTGAGAAGTGAACTGTAGCTTTTGTTAAGTACCTCCCTTTGACATTTGGGGTGTGGTGGTTATAGAAATAATTGAAACAAAGGTATTCTTAAAGGTGACATGGGGTCATTAGGGTAAAGGTCCAGGGTAAAGGTCCATAATTCTAGGCAAACACCTCATTGTTATCTTCTTTGACATTTATCAAGAGTTCTCTTACATATTATGATGATAACTATTAAGAATTGGAACAACTAATGGATCCTTAAAAAAAAAAAAACAACACTAAATTTGATAGCAACAAAGAAATAAAAAACACCGAGAACATTTGGAAGAAAAAAATTAAGAAAGAGACAGAAACTAAAATTTTATTAAGTGGGTAGACTCACCTAATTTATTGGACTGTAAAAATATACATCCTATGAGTTTTGAATACCAAGTGTTGTTTGCAACATTTATAACAAATTAACGAAACTTGTAACTATAATATCTATCATTATTTAAGGTGCTCTAAACATTAAAAGAAAAGAAAAAATGCAAATATAATCAAAATTAAAATTACTTCAACCTAACACACCAAATTAAACAATAAAAAAAATTGGTGACAAACTCTAAATTTTTCTTTCTATTTGGGAAGACAACTTGGTGTTGGTAGCACAATCTCCACTTACAAAGTAGGGCTCCACAAGGCTACTTTGCCACACCCATAACCTAAGAATTGAGAGATGAGTGTCCTAATTACTTGCCCTATACCCTTGATGCAAACTCCAACCAAACTTAAATAAAATAATAATAATAATAAAACTATGAATTTTTAGATTAAAATTAACACCATGGTCAAATACTGATTTCTATTATAAGTTTTGAAATATATTACCGCTGATAAAGTAATATGATCAATTCAAAATTTATAAGATGCCATTATTATTAACGAAAGGAAGAGTAGTGTTCCATTAAAGTAATAAGATAAGATCAAAACCAAAACGAATGAAGAGGGCAGCGTTAGCCACAAGTAAGGTTACCACTAAGCTGACGGCATCAACTAAAAAGTTTATGCCAGAAAATTATTACTAAAGTGTCCTACCACTGAGGAGGCAGACCTCTAAAGTCATATAGCCCGCGATTCCTCATCAGCGGCACAGCCTGGCGAGAAGCTGCGGCGGAGGGCGGCCGTCGGGACGGTAATTCGGTGACTCGTGACTTCCACCCGGGTGGCAATGCGGTAATGCGGATTCAAACCCATGACATCCACCGTGGCAGCCATGAACATGGTTACCACAATTGCAGTGTAAGCTGCGCCAGTAGCGCAACTGGGCTCTAAACTAAGCCAGAGAAAGCCCGAGAACCGTGGTGGGGATTGGAATGCGGTGATGCGGATTTGAACCCATGACCTTCACCATGGCAGGCATGAACATAATTGCGCAATTGCAGAGTAGGCTGCTGCCTCAGGATTGTGGATGGGAAATGCATTTTTCTAAGGCGGTTAGAAGGATAAGGCTGTGTGGCAGACGTGGCGTGGATGGGAACATATTTGTCACATATGCGTGGATTTGGTTGAGTTTGGCAACATTTAAGTCTTCAAGACAATTATTGTTGGAGTTTGGGATCAGTTCGCGTCTTCAAGGATTCTTGTATCATATTTGATGCTGTGAAGTTGGAAGTTGCTTTCGTGTTCTGCGGTTTCTTCTCGCCTTCACGGAAGGATGCACCAATGTCACTTTTATCCTTTATTGTGCAGGTGATGATTTGGATTTACATTAAAACCGTCAAAGTTTAACAGATGATACTGCAGAATTCCAACGGACGTCAAGGTGTAACAGGAAAAAGGATGTTTTTGTTACCGTATGGCGGAGGTTACACGCATGAAACCTATGTTTTCATTTAATAAAAGATATTAAAAAGTAGTCATTTATTATGGCAACGTTAGAACCCCAAAATAAGTGACAGCTTAACTTTTTTAAGGGATTAGGTTCAAACTTACCTATTCCCACTCAAAATACCAGTGCTTTAGTATCATTTCAAAGGATATGTTATAGAAATTAGTTTGTATAAAAATACATTATAATTATAAATAACATTGTCTTAATATCATCCTAAACTAATATTTTTGGTAAGTTGTTGGGCACTTTGCAAGAAAAAAGACTCAATTCTTAGCCTAAAGGTAACTAAGTCAAGGCAAGATGTTAAGTAGGTTTCAGACAAAATCACTCCACTATTGATCACTTAGTTACTCTTAGACACTACATGGAGTTTATAAAAATTCCTAATAAATTTTTTTTTTTGGTTTTATTGATTTTGTAAAAGTATATGTTTCAGTGACCTGTGCAAAATTATGGTTACACTTGCATAAAATTGGTGTTCCTTTAGATTTGATTGCAACAACTCAAAGATTGTATAAGGAAGTGATAATTGAAATTAAAGATAGTAACTCAAAGAAAAAAATTCAATTCTAAAGTACAGTTGAAGTTAAGCAAGGTTGTCCACTTTTTCCAACTCTCTTGGTATCCTTATTGACAAAGTGTAGGAATGAATATGCAATAGGCAAGATAGTCATGTTATCAAAGCTAGATCCTAAGCAGTGAATCTTCTTTTTTATATGCAAATGATGCGACCTTGATCTCTACTACTACAAAATGTACATAAAATATGTTGCAAATTCTAGAAAATTATTATAGTTCATTTAGCCTTCAAGTGAATGTAGATAAAACTGAATTGATGATTTAGGGTATAAGATATAACTATTATGACTTACATTTTGGAGGTACCAATGTGCAAATAGTAGATTCTTTTAAATATTTGGGTCTCATTTATATGAACAATTACATGTTGGAAAAATACATTAAAGAAAAAAATAGAAAGAGGTTTAAAGGCTCTGTATGTGTAAGGATTTAGGACTCTTAGGCTTGAAAACTTAGAAAACAAAATTTTTAGAGTATCATCTATCCTATTGTATTATATGGATGTGTTGTTTTGGGACATAGATTTAATGCTAAACTTTGGAAAGATATTGAAAGAATGCAAAAAAATTTTCTTCTCGATGAGTTAAAGGTGAAGATGTAAAAACCTTAATGTTATAATGTAAATGTGATTTATTACCTTTAGAAGTAGAAGCCTTGTGCCAATTCATCACATACACTCATAGCTTGCATATCTCAAGGTAAGACAAATTTTCTAATGAAATTTTTGAGGATTTGTGAGATCGTGGTTGGTATTTTTAAAGGATATAATGGTTGAGAAAACGGAATATCTATTGGAAGAAGTTGCAGCAAAATCCTAAGCATATTCACCAACTAGTTAAACAAAAGGTTTTAACACAGATGTGGTCTAATGTGGAAGGTAAGAGATAATTTTATTTATCCCACATTAGATCTAATAAACTAGATGTGAAAGTTCATTATCTCTCAGTTGCTATTCCCATCAAGTATTAAAATGTTATTAGCAAGCTTCGCTTAAGTTCTCATCATATTATAATTGAAAGTGAAAGATGGATCCAACTCCTTCAACAAGAGCACATTTGTAGGTTGTGTAGATTGAGTGTCCTTGAAGATGAGTTACATATGTTTTTTTCTTGTACTGTGACTACCCATTCAAGACATTGTTATAACGTTATAGTAAAAAGCTTGTAAGATTTATTTTTGATGCCCCCATTAGTGCTTGGTCAATTTCAAGAGTGTATCTTTATTTTCCATAAAAATGTAATATCTTATCAATAGATCCCATGGGTCTTTAAATGTAATAAAGCTTCATTTTATTTCATTTCATAAATCATATCTATAATAAATTTATTTTGGCAAAGACAAAAATTCATCTAAAAGGATAGTGGTTTTGGTTGAGAGGCCAATCCCTCTTGAAGGATAGTGGTGGAAGGATGTCCACACCATTTTGTGCATGCATAACATATTTGGGTAAGAGAATTTAAATTTACTTGAAATCTATAAGCAAGAGTGGTGGAAGGATGTCCACACTATTTCCTAGATGCTTGTTGGGCCAATCCATCCTTTTGGCCAAGAGGCTAATCTATATGAAAGGATAGTGATGGGAGATTATTCACACTATTTTGTCAACACTGAATATATTTTAGTAAAAGAATTTAAATTTGCATGAAATCTAAAGAGTGGTGGAAGGATGTATGAAGTGTTTTGTGGATGCTTGTTTGACCGAAAGGCTTATACGTCTAGAAGGATAGTGGTTTTGACCGAGAGGCCACCTTAATTGTAGGTGGGAGGGAGGTGAATGACACCGTAGTATCTATTTGTACACCGCCAAGTTACACAATGAAATCGCATAAACAAACTGGAAATACACCAGCAAACCGGAAATAAAAATCCGAAATAAAGAATAAACGAAAGACAGAAAAAACATAGGAAACTTTCATTGTAGCACAGTGCTACCAAAAAAAAATAAAATGAAAAAGCAGATTCGATTTTATATGCAGCCACGTCAGTGCTGCAATAAAAAATCAGAAAGCAAATTCTATTTTGAACATGGCCACGTCAGACAAACTACTCGTTCCACCCTGATCCTGTGGCTACCAAATCAAAAATAAACTAAAACGAAAAAACGGGAAACCTTTTTTAAAGCGTTCAGAAATTTCTAAGTCAGTTTGTGACACCCTCGCTCTTGCTAACCCTAATTGCTGCGTATATACGCCTTCGGTCCCCTCAAATTACGACCACCACAGATGAAACCATGACAGAGACAGCGCAGTGGCTACGTTTACGACAGGCACAGTGCAGCTTGGTGATGACCTGCATGAGAGACTCGGTGCAAATCTGTGGCCTTGTGCTTGACCCTGAGCACGTGGAGATGTCACCTTGCAGGCCTCAGCAAAGAACTGCATTGTAGCCAATGGCTTTCTAGCGCAGCGGGAAAACCAAAAAGCGCGGTTGGAAATTCTTTTTTTATAAGCTTATTCATTAACGAGTAAGTATATACTAAGAGTACCGACTCTGTCTGCTCCTCCACATCGTCATTGATATGGCCCAAACAAATGTACGAACCCAACCTTCGCTGCTGCAGATGATTTGTCAATCGTTACCCACCGTGACAGGTAGCCAAAACATTTTGAGAAGAACAAAACAAAGTATATTCTTTGAAATATGTGTACAACCGATCCTTCTTGTGAAGGATAAATAATTACAGTTTGATGACTAGCAAGTTAGTGTGTTTAGCTCTTTGATTTAAATGTTCTATCTTCACAGATGGTTAAAAAGAAAATTATCTTATTCTTGCATTGATACCTCTCCTAACATTTCAATAATGATAATGGTAATAAATAGTAGCAACTCATATTATCACATATCACATATATTAGGTATGTAGTTTACTGTTTAAAAAATAGTATTTTACCACTCTCCGTTTGGGTTTAAGGAGGTAACCCACCACTTGCTGCATTTGTGGTGGTAGTGCAATCCACTTTGCTATTTTACCGTTTATACTTGATCGTGCAAAATGTTTATAAAATGCTTCTGAATTGGGAATAAAATCCTCATAGGCTTGATATTTTGACATTGCTTATGGTAAAATAAGGTTACGGTTGTTTCATTGAGATGCTTGCTTTTTTGAAATTAAATGATATCATACTAATAGTGCTATAGTTGCAAGGTATTTCTATATAATTAAATAGTAACGGTTAATGACCATTGAGTGTAGGAAAGTTCTTTAAAAAAAAAAACTAATTAATGAGTTTCTTTTTTTTGTTCATGTCTTTTTCTTATTTTGTTTTGTTCCATATATTAGGATTATATTAAACTATATACTGCAAAACGTTTTTATATTATAATATAAACTTTTCAGTCATCTTCCATTGTTTTGTTGTTCATGTCATGCATGTGCATGCATGTTGTTAATATTTATTCAAACTTTGCAGATATAGAAGTACATGTCTCTTAACATAGACATGTATGAATAAATCTCGTTTCATCACGACTAATGCATGCCTTTTAAATTGCAAGCCAATACATTCCTTTAAAATTGCAATGTTCCTATGGTTCTATTTTGTGCATTCTTTTAAGTATAACACTTTTCAGCATCACTAAATAAAAAATATATTAATATGCTTTTACGGTTTTAAACATGTTACTTTTATTTTTAACGTCATGGTTTTATTTAATATAAATGATTATGGTGGCTAGCTAGGGTATCAGGGGTTGGAAATGACTTTATGTATCATAGTTAATTGAAGTTGACTATGCTTTATACGAGTTGTTGAAATTATTGTTTCACAACAAACTAAGGTAAGAACATTAGCTTATGTTCATACTAACCACTAACATCTTTTAAAACTCATATTCTCAAAAACAACAATGCTATATAATGATTATGTTATAAAAGTTATAATGTAATAATTATTTTAGAGCATGCTTGAAAAATTATAAAAGAAAAAGGTTTTGAACAAATATGAACTTAAATCTAAATTTTATTGAAAAATATTATACTTAAGCAGCATGTATAAGTATGATGAAGTGGAATATTTCAATTTAGGCATTTTTAGAAACATGGATCCTACTACTATTAGTCCCAATAGAGAAGGTGTAGAACACTCTGTTCATGATCAACTACAACAACTATTAGTTGTAATAGATAATACAATTCATGGAGGTCATGGTAGTGCCATGGGCATGGGCATGGCTGAGTTCAAGGATGATCATAGATCATAGAATCTAGAAATTTAGAATCGACGACTGCAAAGGAGAGAAGATGATTTCATAAACGATGATCAAAATGATGAAACCAAGAATAACAATGGATTCTATGAAATTTAGGAGTATGATAGAAAATTTATTAAGAAATATTTTAAAATTTCAAAATAAATAAATTTTTGCATTTTACATCTCTAATTTTAACATTTGTAAATCTTATTGTGTTATTTATGTACTTACATTGTAAAATTTTTTTTAGGTTGCATCAACTTCGAACTTTCTCTCATCACTTGGAAATTCATCCTCTAGGAAGATCCATATTATTGATAATAGAAATGTAAATAATCTAAAATAAATGTAGGTTATTATTATCTGTCCATATTCAAGTTAGTATATATTTTTATTGAATATTTAATTCATGTTTCCTAACATTTTTGACTTTCGTAGGACATTGAAAATGCATCTACACTTATTATTCAAGCTACATTCGTGTGAGAAAGCACAACGAGAGTGAGCGCCAAACAAGGTAACATCAACACAAGGATGAATCATATCATTGAAAGCAAAAAGCTACAAAATGTTGCCACTGTACCAATCCTGGAAATGCCTTTTTCAGAAGTTGTTAAGTCTTTTCAAAACTTGCAAAAGACACCTACAAAAATTGATCATGTGATACAAAATTTTAATAGTGTAGTTAAAAGCTTTGCAAACACACATTCTTGCAATGTATATAATGAAATGTTCTTGGCATATTATTGGATTCAATGAGAAGTAGAGAAACAAAATATTTTTAACAGTTTTAGTTGAGAGATCAAATGATTTTTTGCTAAAAATAACATGGATCCAAGAATTCAACAATCTATACTAGCCTATTTAACTGAGGTTGAAGAAATGTTAATAGCAAAATTCAATCCCATATTGCAAGTTACACATGTAGTTTGTGGACAGTTTAGGTATAAAGGTTATAAAATTACCTTTTCTTAGGATGTCACATAGATTTCTAAGAGACTTCCTCTTAGAATTAAAGATATCCATTTCTTGATATTAAGAAGATTATATCAAATGGACACTAGGTTTAATTTCATTATTAACAAGAGATAGGTTTATGAAGCTTTGCCTTTTATGAAGGCAAATGATTTGTACTATTAGGATGTCAGGATTGATATGCATGCATTAGATGATGTTGCTGATATCAATGATTCCAACATCTTCCATAGCATTCATTGTATTCTATTGTCAAAAAAGGATGAAGAAATGAGATTGCAATTTGATGGTCTGTTGGTTTAAACAGATGAAGAAAACATTATCGGTCATACATTGTCAGTTGCACAATGTCCTAGAATTGTAAGAAATGAAATTGATTGGATAAGATCATNGTAAAAAAAATATTGTTGATGCACCCATAACTATTAAGGAATTACAAGAGAAATTACATAATGCTCCATCACATGTCATTGTTAATAATTTAATGTGATATGATACCTTCATTCATGGTACACCATGTGGACCTGTTGGTGTGTTTTGATGTGTTCAAAATGTTAAATAAAATGGAACTAAAGGTTGTTTACATGGTTGTATGATTATTGTGTTTAGGACTACATGGTAGAAAATCAGGATGAGTTGAAGAGGATAAGGAGTGAACTATTTAGAGCTCAAAGTAGGAGGTCATCCACATGATCTTTAAATGAATATTCAAAGAATGTGGACAAGGACTAGATGTTGTACAAGCAAAGCTATCATCATTAAATCATGCAAAAGATCAAAACTATGGACAAGGAACGATGTATTCAAAAGATAAATGAAGATAAAGAAAGACATATCTAGGAAGTAGTAGACATCTTAGTAGAATTGGGGTGAACTCAGATAAAGACATCTTCAGAAATAGCAAGATATCTTTCTTAGACAAAGATGTCTTTCATGAGGTAAAGATGTCTTTATAGAATGCAAACCAAGTTCAAAAAGACATCTTCGAGGATGAAGATGTTAGAAAGACATCTTTTAGGAAATAAAGATGTCTTCTCAATATTGAAGGAAAATTCAAAGAGATGTCTCAGGCATGAGAAAAACATCTTCCATGACCATTAGCTAGCTATTGCAGAAGTTTCAAGATGGATTTAGAAACATGATAGCTATAACAAGACTTGATGTGCATTAGGAAATGGGTAAGCCTTGTTGTATTCATTGTACAATCATTTGTAATCATTGAATTCTCTATTGCTCCTCATTGTATTGTCATTTTGGCATTGTAAAGTGTGTTGTACCTAATTGTACAAGGATCAACAAACTAAGTTGCAATTCTCCCTTGTAATTCTTGTTCTTGTTGCCTTGTGGGGTTGAGTTGTTTAAGCTTGTTAGGATCTTGTGGGATTAAGTTGTTGGTGCTATGGTAGAACATTCCAGTATGGATCTCAAGATTGTAAAGGTTGTGGAAGCCTTAAAACCATATTTCCAAGCCTGATGGGACCTTGTGAGGTTGAGTGATTAGTGCTATGGTAGAACACTCTAGAGTGGGGCTTGAAAACTATATAGGATGTGGATGCTTCAACCACATTTTGAGAGCAACAAAGTCTGGTAGTTTGCTTGCAATCTATCCTTCGAGTGTGAAGTACCCATGTTGGGGAACCATGTTAATTTGTGTGTGTGCTCTGTTTCATAAAGATTCAACTTGGGAAACTTATTCATCCCCCTCCTTCTAAGTCTTGTGATCCACATGTGCAGTAGAGCTAACTAACATGGTGAATCAATTGGGAATGCCTACTATTTTTTTTACTTTAAGTGTAGTAGATTTCTATTGGCCTAAGTTGCATAATTTAATGGAAGGAGATCCACCTAAGAACTCATCAAAACTAAAACAATGAAGGTAGAGTAATATCATAGAAAATCCACATATAGTTGCAGAGTTCATGCATCACTATCACATTGCCTTTCTTAAAATAGTTCTGATGAATCAATTCCATATTGTTGACTACTAGACAAGATATGAGTGGTAGCATCATGAATCTCCACATGTGCATGGTTTCTTGTGGATACAAGATGCTCCAAAGGTATATGAACTCGACCATGATGATCTTGATTTCATGCATAGGGAAAAGGAATTTTTTGATTCAATTACAATTACATGGAATTTAAGATCTACAACTAATGGAAATCTAAATAATGTAAGTTCTAATTTATCTTTTATGTCCTTTTCACATAGTGTTTTTTTTTTGCAAATATTGCTTGGAATATGTAAATATTGATATCTCCATTCTTATATCTTTTAATTTGTCTTCCTACTTAGGCTTTACATGTAAATATGTTGCATCATCCATGTGAATTAACTGCTAAAAAACTATGATGTATGGATTTGAAAACTAATTATGTTGATTTGTTCAATGCTATTCAAAGACATACTATATGCAATCCTAGTGCATGCTTAAGTAAACATATAGAGAAGTTTCCAGGTACCACATTCTAATCAATTGTTATTTCCTTACTATTTCCTCATCATTGCATTCATTTTTATTAGTTGGTAAACTTTAATTTATCTTGGAATAAAAATTGAATAGATATTCACCTTCCATATCTTTTAATTCTAGGTACATTGTTCCTTGGTTGTTATCTTTGAAATCCACTCTTCAAAGGGATTTGGAAAATAATAATGAGATTAATTATGTTCCTTGAAGAAACAATTCGAGGCTTAATGTTCATAACATAATGATGCTTTAGACATGAAGGAAAAATATATATTTTTAGCTAGTAAGATAATAATATGTTGTCATAAAATATATCATGAAATATGCAGCTAAATCAAAGAAGAAATCACAATTTTTTCATGACATGCTGTTGTAAATTTAGGAGTCAAGGGATCCTCATGAGGATGCTTTATTAGTCTATAGAAGGCTCATGATGGATGCTGTTGTAGATAGAGAAATTGGTGCTATGGAGATCTATCAAAAATTGTATGTGCTTCCTTTGGTGTAGTGCGGTTGTTTTTTTTTTTTTTTTTTTNGGTATATAAAAAAGGTCTAATTAATTCAAATGAAACTGATGAAGGTGAAAACTATAAAAGTCTTTTTAATATGTAGCAAAAACATCTTCTTCCAATGGAGGGTGTGTCATTACTACAGGCTTTTAGAGAGTATAATTACAACATGAAGAATTAGAACAACCCAAGTTGGAATTCACATCACCTAGAGTGAGATGTTGTTATGAGATATTATTCTAAGTTTTTTATCCCAACGAAACAAGGAAAACAAAAATGAATTGAATACTATTGGGCTATGTTGTTATTCCCTATCTGTTTAGAGATGTGAAGTGAGATCTTGGTTCTAATGATGAGGAGATTGAAATAAAGTAGTTGTCCATTCAATATCTATATGTAGCATTAGTGATTAATATTGAAAAAGAATTCCAGCAAGCTTTGGAGAAAGAAAGATAATTTGTAGATGTAACTCCCCAAGTACATGATCATGAAGAGTATGATTTTGAAAGCCTCAACCATCATTTCTTATCAATAGGTCATTTTCAAAGAATAGAATTAGATATGCTTGGCCTATGAGATGTTGATAAAATGCAAGATTAAACATTATAGTATCTGGGAGAGGATGCTGCAAAGTTTGCTATGAGCTTTATTGCTAGCAATAAATTATCTTAATCCATGATTGTCATTGACCATGACCATGGTGTCTACAATTTTTATAAGTTGGGCTGTAAGCAAAAGAAATGCTACAAGAAAATTGTAAGGCATATGATGTTTTCACAATCAATGAATAAAGTCATTTTCTCTTTACGAATGATTATCTAGGGAACAAATGGTATGGGAAAGTCATTTTTGACAGGTGAACTTTGTAATGCTTTTATGAAATACTATCATAACAAACATAATGCTTTACTTGTCATGGCACCCATAGGAGATGCTCCATTTAACATTTATGCAACAACCATTCATTCGAGTTTGAGAATAAGGATATATGCATACAAGGAACTTTCTTCCTCTACAAAGATAAGTATACAACATTGACTTTCCCAAGCGAGATATATAATAATTANTACCAGGACAATACATAATACTGTGAATCATGCCAAGTGTACCATTTGCCAATCCTACTTCTAGCTAAAAATTAATTGTGAGCATAACCCTTGCACCTTCACATATCAGCAAATATCACTCAATATCATCACCGTCATCATCTGAGATTCTAAATCTACAAGGATATTTGTCTGGTACATGCACAACAATGGGTCTAGGCATTTTTAAAAACCTCTTCTTATTGTGTGATTAGACTTTATTTTTTGTATCATACAAATGTATTGATTCTTCAAAGCCATCTAATCCACTCAAAGTGGATGGAAGATTCATTTGAGCAACCAAAAGATTATAATCATCATCAAAGCTTGTTCCTTCCTGATATGCATCAATACTTCTTTGAATCTTTGTTGTTNACATTGTTGTTGATTTTAACTCTTACATTAGATGTTCCTTTGACAATGGTAATCCCCATCATGTGCCAATTGCACCTATGGTCCAAGGAGCATGTGTCAGTTACCATTATGATTGGCATGGCCCATGACTATTCATAAATATCAAGGAATGACACTAGATAAGGCTACTATTGACATAGGTTTAAGAGAAGTTATGGGTCTAACAGTTGTTGCATTATCTAGAGTCAAGATCATTAACTCTTTGAAGATTCATCCTCCTTTCTTTGTGCAAATATAGAAAGATTTTAGATATTAAACATCTCCATAGTAGAATTGTAGAGGAAAATTATTTTACTCAATTGGAAGATTAAACATATTGAGTTCACACTTATCACTATATTTTTCCTTTTCATAAATCCTATTCTACATCTCTATAATGTTTGTTGCAGTAATTGTGTAATGTATTCCTTTATCAACATATATGATTTATGAAATATTTTATTTTTACCCATTTATGCTTACAAATATATATTAGCTAGTGTGCAAATAGTGATATTATTGAAATTGTTCAAATAAGATTTTAACAACTTAAACTTTTATAACAATGTCCTTTATAATGATAATTTATAACTTAAAAACTTTCAAAAATATTTTAATAACTTAATTTTTATACCAATGAACTTTATAATGATAATTGATAACTTTAAACCTTTGAAAAAAATAATTAAATTCTACTTGTAGCCTGCTAAATGGTACCATTAGCTTTTATATATATATATATTGGCTAAGATGATTTTAAAGAAGATAATGTTAACCCTTACTACTAGATGAGGAAACAAAATGGAAAAAAATGAAATTACTCATCCATCCTCTATTTCTTTACTCATTTCCCAATTTAGTTATACCCTCTTGGTTAAGTTTGTTCTATCTTTGTTTGTTCATGGTGTTTTTGAGCTTTATTTATGCAAGAGATTTATGTTTCAAAAACATCTTTAACAAACAAAGACAGAACAAAGAGGGTATAGCTAAATTGGGAAAGGGGTAGTAAAATAGAGGATGGATAAGAGATTTCATTTTATTTTGGCGGAAATGTAACACATTGGATGTGATAGAGGGTGGGAGGGGAGTATATTTTGTCACCATCCTACGGAATGATGGGAAAAAACATAAACCAAAGAGCCAAACGAAAATTGGTTTGTGTTCCTATAGGTTTTTGTATTTCAACTGCACACATAAAAACGTGAACCAAAGAGCTATACGAAAATTGGTTTGTAGTCTCACAAGTTTTCGTATTCCCTGGGCACATAAAAACGCAAACCAAAGAGCCGTATTCTCACAAATTTCATATTCCGGCTGCGTACATAAAAACGCAAACTAAAGAGCCATATGAAAATTGGTGTGTGTTACTGCTGCACACATAATAAGGGGTTTCAAAAAACAAGCATAAGAGAGCACTGGTAGTTTGGTGAGGCCAAATGAGAAGATGAAGATGAAAATGGAAAATGAGAAGATGAAGATGAAAATGGAAAAGGAGGAGGAGATTGGGGAAGAGGAAAAGTCAATGACAGCGGGTGTGGTTGAGGGCAGTATCATCAATGAGAGCTCTCCCCAATCTGTAACTCTTCTTTGTTGAAAAACGCCTCAACTCCTTTCACCTGAAACAGATCATACATGTGATGAGCCAAGGTGTGCTTTGTATCAAGCCCTCTATGATTGATGAACACTTGAACTTTTTATTACTGATGCTAACCTCACAATTTGAGGGTTAATTGACACCCGAATTTGGCTCTGGGAAAGGTCTTTGCTGCTCCATCTCATGCTGCAATTTTGTTGCAGCAAATTGGAGGTCTGCCTCCTCTTCTTCCTCCTGTTCATCTTGTGTCTGGCTTTTCTTTGATGCTTCTGCTCTCTCTTTGGAATCACAGGTCTGGAGCTGCTTAGTTGCCCTGTTCTCATCCCTTTCTTTGCCTTGTTTTACATACAGAGCCCCAAATAGAAATAGAGAGAGACAGAAAAAAAGCAATAGAGAGAGACAGAAAAAAAGTAATGCAGTGATGGCCATTTGCAGTGATTCCATTTCCATTCCATCTTCGTCCTGGGCTCCATCTCTGTCTGCGATTGCTTCTGCAGGGCACAAATCTCTCACAACTCTTGGTTGTGGATTTTATTTTATTTTATTTTTTAGGAATGTATATTGTAATGATGATGAGGATGTTGTTATGTGGCATGGGGTGTCGTTGGTCTGTCGTGGTGGTAGTGGTCCGTTGATTAAGTAAGAGAGAAATATGGAATCATGGATGAAGGGTTTCGTTCCAACTTGACACGGAGAGGCTGCTGCTACATTGCATGGGCAGGCAGGTGGGCGTGTGTCGGTTGAAAGCCATTTTAGTGGTGGTGTGGTGCCGTGTCCTTTCGTCTTCCCCACCTCCTTTGGCTGTGCATGAGGAACCATCCCACCGTCAGGTGTTGCAGAATCAACACTGCTCAGAACATAGACATGGAACTTTACATATCCACAGTTGAAATATCTCATTATTAAAAAAAATTACCAAAACACATCCAGGGGCTGTCTTTCGCGCTTTTTTTTTGCTTTTTTTTTTCTTTGGGTTTTCATTCTGCTGCGAATATATCCGCATTGGAGAGTATTGGAGTCTCTTGGATTCTGGCAACATGATGATCAATAGTATGGTGTTGCTGATTGCCAGAACATGATTTGCAGATTTGATAGGAATTGTAATGGACTTCTGGATTTTTCAGAATTTTGTTTTCAGAATTTTGTTCCATGATGAAGATGAACATCGGTGCCTATTGATTATTTTTTGACATGGTTTTGTGTTGGAGTCGTACTAATAAGGTAGAAAAAACATTAACTCAACTGTTTGTCTCATCTCAATTGTTATTTTCTACCTCTATCCTTTATCTAGCAAAATCTCTTGTTCAAAAGATGTACTGAGAACTTATAAACCTGTAAAAGCATCAAATATTTTTCTTTGCCATATAAAATCCGCTGTAGAAAAAGGAATTGAATTCTGACTAAATCAATGCCTTATTTGAACCCTCTTTCACCTTGAAAACATGTTTAAGAATTTTTTTTTTTAAAAAAACAGGTCCACAAAACATGGGTAATCAAGAAGGAACCTGTATATTCAAAGAGAACCATCTCTCATTAAGCACTAAACTTAAATATTTAACAGTGATGTAGCAACTTTTTATATAAGCTCATCATCTACTCTTCTTTACATGTCCAAACCATGTAACTAACCAATTATATAGAAGTCACTCTAAGTTATACTATTTATCTATTTTTTGTCTCTTTTGGTGATATTCAACATCTATCAAAGCATTCATGCCTCTTTTATACTGCACTAAGTATTTCAATATGGTTTAGTTTATAATAGAAAGACCCAATATTGATAGGACTGACAAACACTTGAACTGAAAGTGAACTAAAATAGGAAGAAATTCAGACATTGCATGGAGTCTCTGTGATCTATCTTGGCAGACTAAACATGAGAACAATTAGAAAGCTAAGTGATGATCAAAGAAATATTACATGAAATAAAGATGCAACATAATCCACTTTCATCATTTTAAGTAAAAATTAGTAAAATAGTTGTAAATAGTCTAAAATAGAAGTTTTTATTGAACAATGTAGCATTGAAGATGTATGACTTAGGTGTTATTTTGATATTTAAATTGCAATTTTTTTTAACCAAAAATGTGTAGCATTATTAGAAAATGTAGCATCGATATTTTATTTGTTTAACAAAAAAATGTAGCATCGAGGATGTATGATTTAGGTGTTAATTCAATATTTAAATTGCAAGTGTTTGTTTAATGAAAAAAATGTAGCATTGAATATGTATGATTTAGGTGTTATTTCAATATCTAAATTATAATGGCTTATTTAACAAAAAAAATTGTTGAAGTGAATTAGTTGATTTAGATATTATTTTGATATTTAAAAAAGTGTAGAAGTGAATTAGCTGATTCACATATTATTTGCATATTTAAATTGCAAAACCCACAAGGGCATTTCTAGAATCAAACTTAAAACCTTCACACCCAAAGCAAGAATCATGCCAATAGACCAAATGGCCAACTGGTTTTTCATAATGATCCATAAATTTGATTAGTTATGTTTAGCTACATTGGAATTTTCATGCATGCATCCTATCATAGTCTCATTAGGCAACTTTTGAAAATCTACATTTGGCTTGGTAGCTTATGAAAGCATTTGTAATAAATTTACTTTGGAATTGCCCGTGTTAGAATTTCAACCTACCTGTATTTTATGATTTGTTTTTGTATCAATATCACCTAGGAGGCTCAAAGCTAGAACTTACATGCATTTGCAATTTTGAAAAGCTTTGAACATACTAAATGTCATTTTTGCTTAAAAAAATAATTAAATTCTACTCATTGCCTATGAAACTACTCCACTAGCTTATATATATATATAGAAGATGATGTTAGCCAAACTCGACTACTAGATGAGGTAACAAGATAACTAAAAATGGAATCACTCATCCCTCCTCTGTTTCTCTAGCACTTACCGAATTTAGTTTTACCCTCTTGATCAAGTTTGCTTTGTCTTTGCTCTGTCTTGGGTACCCATTGAATCTAGAGACTAATTGACTAAGTGATGAAGGAAGAAGATGAGTTAAGAAAGAGAGAATTAACAAAAGAGTATAATAGAGATCCATCCATCAGGAAGAGAGATGCACAAGTTTTTGATACTCAATAAGAGGAAACCTTGGAATAGGCAATTCAAAAGAAGACTCTACCAAATTAGAAATCTATAACTAATATTGCAACAAAGGTAGAGAAAATGTGAGACTTTGTCGATGACAAATTTTTAACAACATTGAAAGTTGTGGAGGAGAGAATAGAGCAAGCCTTTGGAAAAGGTAGGGATAAGAAAAAGAAGAAAGATTTTGGATCAAAGGGCAAAGTGGCTTCTATGGTGGAGTGTTCAGACACAAGCTTCATCGATGAGGAAGGATGTGTTGTGTATTAGTATGAACATCCCAAGGGATGTTGTTTAGTAATGGCACATTTATAGGAAATGGGGACATATGCACTTAATTCCAAATTTGTTAAGAAACAAGTGTCTAGAAGATTACCTTATCCTCAAGGTAACTATAGGTAGAACTTCCAACCAACATACTATCCAAGTGGAGCTTTGTCATAGCCATAAGTGCAGTATTACTAATAGTGGCAATAATCTTAATCATGGGCCATGCCCTCACCTCGCTAACAATATCCATACAAACAGCGAGATCCATATGGATATTTCATACAATGTCCAATCTCTCCTAGTAATGTTGTTGTCCAAACTTCATAGTACTATCCCACTAAGTATCATAGAACAACATTGCCAAGAATAGATCAAAACTCATACTGGCATCCATTAGCAATTGGTTCAAATCAATACCTAAATCCTTTACCACCTATGCCACCTCTTGTTATGCAGGAAGGACTTGCATCACAACCATAGTAGAAGAGCATAACAAGGATGATGAGTATGTAAGAGGAGGTGATTACATGCAAATCACAACCCAAGAAATAACCATTCTTTCGAATGAGCCTTGAAAGAATTCAGTGTATGGGAAACACATCTACTTTTACTTCATCCACAACCAATTCTTCTCATTATGATAAGATTCCATCTTTGTCAAATTTAAATGTGACAACTTTCATGCTTACTTAGACAATTATGCATTGGATCAACATAGGAGCCCTTTCATAAAAAAAATTGATCTAGGAAGCCCCTTAGTTTACCTCTAGAAAGTAGGGAAAAAGCCATGCAAAGCTCTACTTGATTCTAGGTCAGGAGTAAACATAATCTTACAAGACATGTACCAAGTCTAGAATTTATCACTACTAAAGAAAAGTAACATCTAGTTAGAGCTTGCAAACGAATTAATCATAGTACCACTAGGACAAGTGAACGATGTGATTACAACCATCAGTTGTTGGTCTTACCCTATAAATTTTCTAGTCATTCATGTGGGAAAAAATAAGGGAGAATTTCCCATCATTATGTGAAGAGTTTGGCTTACCATTATTGATGCTAAGTGATGAAGTGTCAAAAGTCATTGCATGGACTAGGGCATGTATACGGGGCCACATATACACAACAGCATTGACGCGGGCCCATCGACGTAGCCACCCTACTTCAACGGGGCCCCGTATATGCAACCACCCTTCCTAGTCTATAAATATGAGGGCCTTCTGCCTCATTTAGGAATCTTTTTGAGTAGTGTAGCAAAGCTCTTGCAATTTGCTCCCGCAAGAGATAGAATATTTTCCAAGTGCCCACAATAGGTGTATGAAAAGCGATCGGATCTTTATTCGAGCGTTGATGTAACTGAGCCCATTGGTGTGATGACAATAAAGATGAACTGTTCATGCAATCCTTGTAGCATTTGGACTTAGTTGTTTCATGCATTTAATAGTTTAAAATGTTTATGCTTTATTAACCATTTTTTTATGCTTTATTAGTTACTTGTTGATTATTAATGTTTTTATTATTATAATTTTAATCGTTATGGTTCATTCGTAGTTCATTAAAGACATAGGTACGACCATCTCGAACATAACCCAAACACTTGGTAAGCCCAGCAACGCTTAACGTCTGGTAACCCAGCAGTGTTACGAAATGTTCAAAACGTGCTCGGAGGATGGGACAGGATACTTATGCTAGGGGTAGTTAGAATACAAACTAGGATAATTAGAGATTAGATAATAGTTTATTCATTACTTTCCATACCTCGCTTAGTCATCAAAAAAGATAATTAAAAATATATAAAAATCATTAGCCTTAGTCTCACTTAACCAACATAATAGAACTTCACAAGTGAGATTAGGATGACAATGACCGTTCCAACCCAAGGTTTCACGAGTTAGAAATATGGTGTGTGTTAAGTGCTTACAGTCTACAAATTTCGACCGAGTCGTGTGTGAACGCTCTTGATTTGTATGGTTGGGCGTAGGGATACCTAACCGCTCATCATTGGCACCATTTCTGGGGACTGTTAGTCTTACATGCATCATCTGACTTTAGTGAAATTATCATTTAAGTTATTGGAACAGACCCAGGGTAGAAACATTGATGCACACTAGGCAAAATTAAGTTAATTATAAGGTACACCGATTATATGGACCATCTAACGTCCAAGATGTCTTCTCACAGGAGAGATGCATTTGAACCACTGATGCCGCAAGAATGTCGGGTGGTGTATAAACATCCCGATGAATATGTCCCTGATTTCACATTCATCCTACATTAGGATGAATATCTTCGATGGTGGGACATGGAGGGTAGCATTGTGCTACCGCCCGACCGAGCAGCTCCTACGATGCTATATCACAATCTGGGCAGAATGGTCATCCAGGATCGAGTGGTAGAGTATGTCATGGAGGATCATGACTACTGGGACTATCGTCCCATAGAAGCTCAACAGAAAAGAGATCAATAGCAGGCCAAGAGATATGAACAACAGAAGGGGAAACACTTTAGTAACCCCTTATTCTTACAAGGGCCACATGACGATGGAGATCCTGTATTTCATGATACTCATTTGACCGAACTTCACCTAGGGTCGCAGATCCTCTAGTCAGTCATCCAGAATAAACCTCCAAGTGACCACGACACTCAAGGGGATGGTGGGTCATGTAGAAAAGCTGGAGGAGATGACCACGGCCATCACCAAGGTAGAAGGGAAGATCACCGCTGGAGTGGTGGTGATGCCTCTCCTTCTTCTCTATCCTCCCCCTCTCCTTCACCTTTGTCTAGCTCAGGTTCTGAGTGTTACAAGGGAAGGTTGGAGGGAAAGGACAGTGGTAGGTAGGTTCGAGCGGGAAAACGTGAGGAAGCACACGACCAATCGTGTGGCCCTCGCCAGCATGAAAGAAGGGGTAGTAGAAATCGTCACAAACGTCATAGTCCCCAACATGAGTATGATTCAGATGAGCGGTTGTTAGCTACTCAGAGCATGCTCCACATTGTAGAGGCAGTTCATATTCCAAGTAGGCACATGAAGGATAGTCAGATCAAGTATGTTGACATGAACAACATCCCCAGATTTAAAGGGGAATACAACTGTGATTCGCAGACCCACCTACAGGCATTCCATGATGCCTGCACCCTGCAAAATATTAATAACGATTGGCAACGGTTAAAGTTATTTCCCCTAACACTCATCAAAGAAGTTGAAAGTTGGTACAGGTCCTTAGAGCTGGAATCAATTAGAAGGTGGAGTACAATGCTTGAAATCTTAAATGACAAATATCAAATGTACTCTAGAGTGGCAAATCTGAGATGGTAGATCCAAGATTGAAAACAAGGGAATCATGAACCCTTGGATGCTGCCATGAGCAAGTATTACTCACTGTTGCATCAATGCCCTAGTTATGGTTATTCTCAGTAGGCACAGCTTCGCCACATTATTGATGGGCTCCGTTTTGAAACAAGAAAGACCCTTGGTGTCTACACCAAGGAACGGCTATCAGAGCTAAGGGCCCATCAGTTGTAGTGCCTCATTGATCAGGTGGCCAAGGAGGAAGGAGAACTCAAAAAAAAGGAGAGTGCTGAAGAATTCAATTGAGATCCTTCCCTTAGAAAAAGGGAGGTCTATTTTTGTGATGAGGATGACGAGTCACCACTGGAAGCAGTGGTGAGCCAGAAAAATTTGTCGTTACAAAAATTTGCATAGAAAATATCAACAAATATGGATAAAATGTAGGACTCTTCAGATGAGAGATTCCAAAGTGTATTGAAAATCGCAGAAGAGTCCAAAGAGTAGGGTAGTGACCATGATTAGCATAGGAAGAAGGGAGCTGAACGTACCCAACATAAGGGTAAGGGAAAAGTTGCTGTAGTAGAATAGGTTGCAGACTCTGACACCGAAGAGGATGATGGATGCGGCGTATGCCAATATGAACATCCTAAAGGATGTTGTCCTATGGTGTTTCACTTTCAAGAGTCTGGGATCTATGCCTTGAACCCTCGTTTGGCGTAGAGGCAGACACCTTGAAGGTTGCCTTATCCACAAGGGAATCCCAGGTGATTCTACCAGTAGTAGCAAGGATACTATCCAAGTGGAACGCCTCCACAATCATATGAATATTTCCAATAGTGGAAGACCCCACAAGCATGGGGAATGCCACCTCCAAGGCAACAGTACCCTTACAAGCAGCCAGATCCTTATGGGTACTATGTTTAGCAGCCCGTCTCTCCAAGAGAGTTTTCCACTCATGTGGCCTTTCCCAGTTACTACCATCCCCCTAAATATTTTAGACATCTATCTCCATCACGCAGGGGGACAAATCCACATCACTTCTACCCTCCGTCACCTTCTTTTTCCACTTCTCCACATCACCGCTCTTAGTTTCCATTGGCTCCATCTATGCAGGGAGAAATACTACCACAACCACAACAACGAAATGCTACGAGGATTGTAAACTTACAACTGGCACCTAGGTCGAGTGGACCGGAATCCAAGTCATGTAAACGCCCTTTCTTCCGACCCAATAATCTGAACACATCCTCACCTACGCCTGTGGACAGTGCCTCTGAACCTACCAATGCCTCTACCATCATACAGCCCAAGCAGGCCTCCACTCTGTCACACTCCAACATCTAGATGATCATGCTCACGCATGCTGTGATCGACTGGATCAAAGCTAGTTCTCTTCCCTGGAAGTTGACAGATCCGGGAAGCCCCCTCATATATCTTTAGGTGGTTGGGAATGAGCTGTGCAAAGCTCTTCTGGACTCAGGGTCAAGGGTTAATTTAATCTCTCATGACATGTACAAGAACTAGAACCTGCCCTCGCAAAAGAAGAGCAACATCTGGCTCGAGTTAGCAGACCAATCCATCACCGTTCCATTAGGCTTTGTGGAGGACATTATGACCACCGTCTGTGGGTGGTCCTACCCTGCTGACTTCCTGGTCATCCATTTTGAAAACTGTAAGGGGAACTTCCCAATCATCTTGGGAAGAGCCTAGCTAAGCATGATGGATGCATGACTACGACTTTGAGATCTATCCTTGGAAATTTCAAAAGAAAATCCTTTCGGGAAGATCAAGAAGAAAAGAGTTCCATGCATCGTGTACAGTGACTCAGGGTGCAACTGTGTGTAGCAATTATGGTATGCTAAGTGGACATCCATTCAAGCATGTAGTCGATGTACCAAGGAATCTCCAATTCAACAGTGCCTATATGCAGTAGCCACTAACCAAGAAGGCACCCAGTGGCTGACAGCTGATCTTGCTAGTTGCACAATATGCATGGAACCAACTGAGGGGCTAGTGCAAGCCTATATCGATAGTAGGGATGTGATGGAGGAGATTCATCAAAAAACCTCCATTGTTGATGACTTTGATGACTGGGGAAAGCTAGAGATCCCTAAGAGCTTCAAGCAAGAGCCCCTTGAGCTAAAATCCCTACCGGCTCACTTAGAGTATGCATTCTTGCAAAACAGCAAGCCGGTAATTATCAATGCTGCCCTTGCTCCTGAACAAAAATAGAAGTTACTGGTGATGGTAAACAAATGGGTTGCTGCATTCACGTGGTCCTATCCTAAGCTGATTGGCATTGATCCTAGGATCTGCCAGCACCAGATCTACCCTAACCCTTCCATGAAGCCACGACAATAACCACAAAGACGATTGAATCCTAAATTGAAGCAAGTAGTAAAGGATGAAATTGAACAACTGCTCAAGGCAGGATTCATCTATTCAGTTGCTGATAGCGAATGGGTTAGCCCACTCATTATCATACCCAAGAAAGGTGGCAAGTGGAGGGTCTGTATCGATTTCCAGTTGCTTACCATGGCAAATTTTAAGGAGCACTTCCCGCTCCCATTTGTGGACCAGGTGTTGGACACAATCGCAAGACACCAATATTACAGCTTTTTGGATGGTTATAATGGTTATAACCAGATCCAAATCGCACCACAGGACCAGGCCAAAACTACTTTCACAAATTCATGGGGGACTTTTGCATATAAGAAGATGCCCTTTGGCTTGTGCAATGCACCTACGACATTTCAATGCCTTGTCTTAAGCATATTCTAGCAACAAATCGGCAATGGTGTAGAAGTCTTCATGGATGACTTCTCCACCTATGGTGCCTTGTTCAAGCAAGCTTTGGACTACCTAGAGCAAGTTTTAAAGAGGTGTGTAGACACCAATCTATGGCTCAATTGGCAAAAGAGCCATCTAATGGTCCAAGAGGGCATAGTGTTGGGGCATCTCATTTCATCAACTAGGATTAGTGTAGACCCTAAAAAGATCAGGGTCATCCAAGGAATTACCTGCCAACCAAGTATTGTCAAAGATGTGCAGTCATTCTTTGGACACACTGGTTACTACCAGCACTTCATTGAGCACTTCTCGAAGATTGCTCGGTCATTGTTAGAGCTTACAAAGAAGGATGCTCTATTTATCTGGACCAAGAAATGCAAGTTCACATTCCAAGTGCTAAAGCAAAAGCTCATAGAAGCTCTAGTTCTACAGGCACTTGATTGGTCTAGACCCTTTCACATTATGATGGATGCCTCCAACTATGCTTTGGAAGCCATGCTTACACAGTGTGATGATCAGAAACATCCATATTATATCCACAGTGCAAGCCATAGCATTTTGGATGCACAACTAAACTATACCACGATCGAGAAAGAATTGATGGTGGTGGTGCTGACATTGGATAAATTTCGGCACTATGTGCTCGGGTACAAGGTGTTTGTGCACACAGACCACAGTGGTATCCGATTCCTGATGAACAAACCAATGGTGAGCCCCTGTATAATTTGATGGCTAGTGATTCTTCAGGAGTTTGATCTGACCATGGTAGAAAGAAAGGGATCTGAGAATGTGGTCGCTGACCATTTGTCTCGGTTACGATGGGATGATGCAGAAGAGGAGGAGACTTTATCCGATCAATTTCCAGATGAACTTCTCTTCACAAGCGTCGTTGATCCTCAACAACCCAAGGAATCTCCTTGGTTCAACCACATCCTTACCTACCTTACAACACAGGAGCTGCCAAAAGAATGGAACCATCGGTAGAAACAGTAGTTTCTCCACAAAGCCAAGCATTTCATGGAAATCAATGGCCACCTCTACAAGGTGTATGCAAACGGCTTGGTTTGATGGTGTGTCCCTGATGCTGATGCACTACGCATCCTACAGGATGCTCATGAGGGCCCTTGTGGGGGCCACTATGTTGGACGTAGAATGACCATTAAAATCCTGCTTGCAGGGTATTATTGACCTACACTTTTCAGGGACGCACAATGGTTCGCCCGCTCTTATGAATGATACTAACAAGATGGTGGGATGTCGGCATACTTGGAGGGACCTCAATAGTGGATTCAGCCACTGGAGCCCTTTGACATCTATGGTATTGGCTTCATGGGACCCATCACCCCCTTATCAAATGGAATGCATATATCATTTTGGTGGTGGACTACTGGACAAAGTGGGCAGAAGTGGTAGCCGTCATCGACTATTTTTCCAACACTGTTGCACGATTTGTTCAACAACAAATCATTATTAGGTTTGGAGTGCCTCGTGCACTCATTTTTGACAATGGGACACACTTCATGGGGGTTACTTTCGAAAGCTCATGCAATGCTTAGGGGTAACACATAACTTTACAACACCTTATCACCCCCAAGCCAATGGGTAGGCTGAAGTCACAAATAGGAAAATTACCAAGATCCTCACATGAACAATTAGCAAATACAAAAGGGATTGGAGCACCAAGCTTAACGATGCCTTATGAGCCTATCGCTCCACCTGAAAACTTCCTGTAGGATACTCTCCCTATGAGTTAGTGTACTGTAAGTTGCCAACACTTCCCATCCAAGTAGAACTTCAGACACTATCCACCACCTGTGACCTTGGCCTTGACCTACTACTAGCACAATGAGAACGATTAATCAATTTAAGTGTGCTAGATGAGAACTGATGAGTGGCCCTATTTTCCAATGAAATCCACAAGGCCTATAATAAGAAACGACATGATCTTAGGATTTGGAAGGTCACATTTCGATGTGGAGACAAGGTATTGTATTGGAACCCCTCACATATATCCCAACCAGAAAAGTTTTAGACACTATGGGAGGGACCTTATATTATCTTTGAAACCTTCCCATCCGGGGCCTTGCTCATCCACAAACCTGGGGATCCCACTAGAACACAGTTGGTCAACCGCCAACAACTAAAACCTTTCTACGAGATACACACAACCAATGCCACAGCTTCATTATCAGTTGGTCATCCACATTCCATATTTTGTATCTCCTCCTTTCCACCCAGTCATAGGGGAGACCCTCATTCCTACTGATCCATTTCACTGCACCCCTCACTATCTCGCTATTTTTTGTTTTACACTTTTTTGTTTTATACTTTTTTGTTTTACACTTTTTTGTTTTCCAGTTTTTGTTTTATAACTTTTTGTTTCACAATTTGTGTTTCTTATTTTTTGTAATTGTTTTTTTACTTTTTGTCATCATCATACTGTTTGGCATGGTTGATTTTTGTTATGATGGGTACTGTAGTCATCTTCCTAGTTATCTGGTTCCCGCCATTGCATGGTTGTCCTTGGATTGTACGTCGTTTCCACTTCATAAAATTGGCAATGAGTCCACGTCATCCGCTCATTCACCATTCCATGATTTTCCTTTTATCGCGAACATGAAACCCCTTTACTTAAAAACGTTTTAATGAATCAGTGACTTGTGTAGTTCCCCGATTGAGGGATGACCCACTGGTTTGAACTGGGTGTGACTTCAAAGGGAATGCTTGATTTGTTGTTTTGTTCTATTCCCTGGGTTGCTAGTGTGTCTTTACGGATTTCCTTCCACTCCAAGTGTACCTCTACTGGGCATACCAAGTTATCACACTACAGGGTTACCAAGTAATCACAATTAAGTGCTTGCAATTAATTGTACTCATTTCCCTTAACAATAATAGTAAAGTCCATAGAAAAAAAATCATTAACTAAGAAATAGTAAGAAATTTATTCTAAGTATAAATAGTAAGCATTATGCTAAGTAAATAGTAAACTAGCAGAATGCTACAATAGTGAGAAATAGCTTGATCTTTATTTCTAGTCACACTTGTGGCCAAGTAAAAATGCTCTAATAAAGATTTCATTCACTAATTCACACTACATTGTGAGCATTCACACTTCTAATTGCTAAGTCTAAGTTTACAAAAACAAACTAAAAGAGTTATGCTACTATGGACAAAAATTTGTTATTCGACCATGCACCTAAGTGTCGTATTTATAGGTAAGCACATGTGGAATGATATCAGATATCTGACATTGCATCATAGGCTCTGATATTGGATACATGATATCACAACTCTGATATCAAATGCCTAATATCGTAGCTAGCAAAGAGTGATCTCATCATACCTTCAAAATTGACTGAAAATTCATCCTTAAGTTAAAACAAAATGAGGATATAATTCCTGACAAAATTGAAAGGTATATTTGCATGATACTAACTAATATATACATGACTCCTGAATGTTGTAGTGGTGTTTTACAAAAATGACACAAAATATGACATAAAAAATTTAACGAAAAACAAAATCTGGATAAAGCTTGATGTAGCCTTATGTGGTTCTTGGTGGTGGTGGCTCCTCCATCGGTTGCTTCCCCTTATCATCAAGCTTTGAAAATTTGTATCAGTTCAAGAGCACCTAAAGCTTTTCTTCCTCCATTTGTGGATCATGCATCATCCATGCTTATTGTACAATGTGTGATGAAGTAAGTACATCTCATGGGCATGGTAGCTATGAAAAAATCTGATTGACCTTGAAGTAATAGGTTACAAACTTCCTCCTCTCCTCTTCAAATGCCTTGGCCTTTTCATGTAATTCATGATAATCAGTCAATCATCTGTCTAGGTTCACTCCTACATCTTTTTGCCTTTGATAGATAGCCTTCATTGCTTCCAATTCATAGTTTTCCACATGAAGTTTTTGTAAAGCATCTTTGCAACCTGCAAACTCTTTCTTGTATATAGCGTACATGGCTACCACTTGCTGTTCTAGCTCATTTCTGGGCTTACCTGCTAGCAACATGGCCAGGTTACCATAACAAAAATTAGATAACCCCATGTACTCTTTCAAGTCCTCTATCTATAGGTATTTGTTCTTAACTTCTGCCTGGTGGACATGGGTAATTATCTAAGATGGGTTGCAAGTCTAGATTTTGTGCTAAAATGGAACTAATTCTAGCCTTCACCATCTGGAACTCCTATTCATTGATCTATTTGTACATGCCTACTTGATCATGAAAGTGTTCTATGAGCCTTTCATGTTTCTTTACCTCATTCTACCATGCACTAATTTTAATGGATGAATTTTTATGAATAGTGTGTACCTTCTCCATCAAAAGGATTTTGTTTTTTCATGCGAGGTGGCTCATGTACTAGTTGATCCTTACTAGTTATTCTCTTAACTAGTGGATGTTCTCTTCTAAGATGTTCTTTTGTTTCTCAACAATGGTCAACCACATATTGTTGACAATAAGCTACTTGTTCTCTTCTTGTAAAATGGTGAGTGCCTTAACATATACATATGTTTGGGCTTTAGCTACTAAGGTATTCCACACTACTTTCTCCTTCTCCATTACCATCTATTTGTTTTTCATTATCACATGATTCATTTGTATAGTTTTAAACTACTCTATCTAGTTAGGTGCAATGAATTGTGTAGGATCTCTATGTTTGGCTTTCAGGGCTATGAGCTCTTCTTGGAGACTATGGATTGCTACTTTTTCATGCTACACCATAGTCTCTACCATGACTATTTTACCTTTGGTAGTAATTAGTTCTAATTGCACTATAGTGACATCACTTGGGATGTTGAAAAGTGTTGTCATTACTTGTCCAGTTTGCAATAGTCAATCAAGCACATCTTTATGATCAATAAGAGTCATTGAGTTTCCAGCTAATATTTGAGCATCTTTGACTCCAGTTAGCTCTATCAATGGAATAATAGGTATGTTCAAGGATTCTTTGATGTGATCAATGATCACCTCTACTACTCTCTCTACATCCTAGTGCTGCATTATCATAACTGTGGCTCCTTCTCTAGTCTCTAGCATTGCTTGAAATGATGCAACATTTCCAAAGATTTGTTATGATCACTGAGCCTCTTCTCTTGATTGGAGTGATATTTTTTCACTTACTACATCTACTGAAATTGTTGGCACTATCAATAACTGTATAAAGATTGGCCACCTTCCTTGTTCCATACCTAATGGTCTTTGCAATCTATTGTAGATGACTCATGGACAATCTATAGTCCTATGGTTGCAGTGGTGGAACTTGTTGTTACTACTGTTCATGTTGTTGTTGTTGTTGCTATTTCTCTTACTAATGTTGTTGCTCCTGCTACTACTATTACTCTTATTTATCTTGTTCTTCCTCATCCTAGTGTTTCCTAGGTGGTGCTAGCTTGAGCAGTTTTGCATGTGAAGCATTCTAGGCCTTCCTAGGAACATCATTGGTGTATCCCAAGATTCTAGCATGTTTTCATAGCTTTCTAATAAGACAAGGAAATGGAAGTGTTAGTTTTTTTGCCTTCCTTTTTCAAACTACCTTTGAATCTCCATAAAGTAGAGTTATACGATATTGACATTGTATTTTTCCATTAGGATCACACTTCCTCTAGTCACATAGGTAGATAGCCTATTTAGTCCTTTGGTCAAAAAAAAGTGGTACATGCCAATTTTGAAATAGATTTTTTCCTCTAGAGTTAACTCATTATATCATTTGTTTTCCTTGTCATATGTTCATTTTAGCCACATATTCCTAGTTTTAGCATCTAATCTTGTGGATAACTATGCTACCTTTAACCCTTCATTGGGTCTATTTAGAGCTTCTACTATCACCTTGACTTAGTATGAGACATAGATTCCTCCAATGTTGATAGTGGCTCCTTCTTTATTATGCTAGGACTAATAATTTTTTCCAAGGTACCATTTACAGCTATCTAAAAGGATGGACCATAGCGATGATGCTTGAAGTTGCATCTTTACTGCTTCCAAAACAAATTCTATTAATGGGCCAAAGTTTATCTCCATAATGACTATGGTCAAGATGGACCTCTCTTGGATAGCTTGGAGGTAGTCTTGTAACAATTTGAGGCATTATCCTTGCACTTGTGGTTCCTCTACCTCTCCTTGGTCTAACTATATGGTAGTAGGAATTTCTTGATGAATATTGAAGGATTGAGCTTCCTACCCTACGTGTTTTGGTTCTTGTCCTCTTGTTCAGCCTCTACCATGGCCTCTTGGTCATTTACTTATGGCTTATGAGGTCCTCCTTGTGATCCTCTCTTTAGGGCCATCTATAATCATCAAGGATTCTGAATTACTAAGGTATTCTCATATATTCTTAACTATTCCATACCTTACTCATACCCTTAGTTACATTAAGTTCTTAGTTTATGATTGCAAAGTTAGAAAAGTTTTCAAAAAGTAAACCCATAGGTGTAAGGTATTCTCATATATTCTTAATGGTTCCATACCTTACTCATACCCTTATTTATATTAAGTTCTTAGTTTATGATTACAAAGTTAGAAAAAATTTCAAAAATAAACCCCATAGGTGTCAATCTCTTTATTATTCATGGCTTGTAATGATGGTTATGGTTCCTTAGGAGTAATATTTAAGAGTTCTGGTGTTAATATGATTGGTTTTTCTTAAACATTTTCAATTATCCCTTAACACTTACCCTTAAAATACCTTTCAAGAATTAGCAATTTTTGAAAAATAGACTCAAATTTTCCTCACTAGCATCCCCTCATGACTAAGATGAGCACTCCAAGATTAGATAGGTTCAAAAATCATAGAAATCAAAGTGACAACGTTCAAGATATGGCTTGGGGAAGCTAGAAGGTTAGAGCTTAGAGTGTCAAAGAAAAATGGAAAAATCTCCCTTAGCTCAAATGAAGAATGATGAAAAATTTAGCTTAGTGTTTGCCTATATATAGTTTTATTGCAATTTGATATTGGGAATCCAACATTAGGGATCCAATATTAGGGACCTAATATCAATGGCCAAAAATTTTCATTTTTGTGAAGTGCTAAGAAAAAAAATGATTCCCTTTGAATGTCTGGAAGGTGCAAAGCATATTTAGAGGATCATGGGCTATAGATGATGCATTATTAGGGAGAATTTGGCTTAAAAATTTATAAAGAAGGAATCTTGGACTATATAAATTCATGAAGTTTTGATCAAATGGATGAGATGAGTAATGTTTTCTTTGGTATATAATGGAGTTTGGTGATGTTAAAAGAAGTGTTAAGGAATATTTATTAATCTCAAAAGGTTCAAGATGATGTGAAAATGTTGGAAAAGTATAAGATACAAATATTATAAAAGTGGGTCCTCCACAAAGTAGGCTCTAGCCCTTAATGCCATACTTGTTTAGCAAAATTCACAAGTTACTACCACTAATTTGGGAAAATAATGCTATGTTACACAAAACCACAAGTTATGACTATTCTTGCAATGAGATGAAATGGACTTAGAAGGGACTGCATAAATCATGATGTGATGTATCTTACCATAGGCATAATGAATTCTTATACATTATTATTGGTTAAGGTGATCATTAGCCTTTCTGTCCAGGATTTAAACCAAGTCTAGACCACATTCTAGTGACATTGCATTATTGCATCAATTAGAGTCACAACTATAAGAATACCATTGTTGCAAGGAGTATCGTCACTTGGAATATTATCCAAGGGAGCAGTTTATTCATGGCACTATTTAGTTTTTCTAATTTTTGAGAATCCACCTACCTTCAAGCATGGGTAACATGCCTTTCCAATGGGATCCCTAAAAATTTATTTTGTGCTCTTTTATTTTTATCTGTGTCAACCTTATTAGAGGACTACCTTTAGGCATGGGTAACATGTCTTTCTAATGACATGGTAAGGTAACACTTATTTATTATTACATCCATTTTTCATTAGATATACAAGGATATGATACAACCTAAGCAACATGATAGAACTAATAGTAGTAATCCAAGACAGTTCACAAATCCCCTTGATGTCACACCCTTTACATTTCCACTTGGTTCTTCACTTTTCTGTGTAGGCATAATGATCATAAGTTTATTCTTAGTTGTATGAGAAGAAGAATATCATTATGGCTATGGTAAGAACCTCTTATTAATGGAATGGATAGATGAATGTTATGATCTCATTGTTCAAATAATTAGGCCCTTATGACTTGATAACATAGAGAAATCTTCACCTTATTGGACTNTATGCCCTTATGACTTGATAACATAGAGAAATCTTCACCTTATTGGACTACATCTTGTCTTATTCTTGGATATTTTATTAATAATTAAATATAGTTACAAGAAAAAAGAAAAAAATATGAAAAATATAGTAAAAATTCGAAAACGATGTCAAGCATGAAACTTTTTATAGAATGAAAATTGTTAAAGAATTGAAAATTATGTTAAAAAAATATCAAAATTTTTAGACATGAAAAGTATAAAAGAATGAAAAAAATATTAAAGAAAGTGTAAAATGAAGAGAATGGAAAAAGTATAAAAGAATTAGAAAAATTGTATCATGAAATAGGAAAAGGAAAAAGAATTGTAAAATAAAAAATGGAAATGCACTTATTAATCCTAGAATCAAGATAAGGTGTCTCCCTCACAATTGAACTCATGGGAGAGTGTTTAGAAGATGCTCCCTAAATCTGCTAGATCATACACTAGGTGGTTCACTTACCATCTTTACTAATTTAACATTTTGGTTATGGTCCCATGTAATCTTGATGGTAGTTGAGTTTTGATTGTCTAAGTTCTTGTTTTCTTTACCTTTTGGTGTATGATTATGAGTTAGTAGTTTTGTTCTTGAATCCTTAGTTAGAGTCATTTTCTTAAAATGGAAATTAACAAGTAAATCATATTGTTCCATGCATATTTTAGATAGTTGAAAGCTCTTAGTTGTTTGCCATAGGGTATCTTTTGCTCTGGTGGCGATTGCTCTTTCTTTTACACATTTTTGCTTTTCACTATTGTTGTGGACTAGTATAATGACTATGTTGACATTCTGAATGGTTAGTCCATAATTGCATCCTTTGCTTTCAGTAGTGAGGCATGGAATCCATTGCGTGTGTCTAGCTCCATGCTTGTATTCCTTAGATATTTTAATAGATAAATCTCTCATGCTTAACTTAACATTGATTGTGCTAAGCCATGCTCTCTCCATGATAATTGGGAATTCCTTATTTTCATTTTTCACATTGATTACAAGAAATTCAGCTGGATAAGATCACCCATTGATAGTGATCACCACATCCTCTATCTATCCCAAAGGAATGGCAAGAAACTAATCTATAAGCTCCAACCTAATATTGCACTTCTTCAACGGTGGTAGGTTCCATGTTTGATATGTTTCATACAAGATCAAATTTACCTCAAAACCTAAGTCTAGTAGAGCTTTGCATGGTATATTTCTAGCTACTCATAAATAAATCAAAGGAATTCCTAGATCAATTCTCTTCTTAAGAAGTGGCCTTGCCTTATTCCAACCTGTAACTATTTCTATAAGCATGATAGTTCACATGTTTTTTTAATGATGTTGGAAGCTTTTTGTTGGTAGCTGGATCAGATGTAGGAGAAGTTGGTCTTGATGAAGTTTTGATTCTACCAACCTTTTCTAGACTTGTTGTAAAGAAAGGACATTTCTTTGTTTGGCCCTTAGTCTTACTTAAGATCCTCTACTTGTATATTCACTACCATTGCAACTTTCCTTTACACTGCTTATGATGGCAATTCCCCTTGCATAACATGTAGTGCCTTGATGTTAAAGGATTGGAAGGGGGATTTGATGGGCTAGCTATTAGTGAATGTGTATAAGAACTATGATCCATCCTTAGAGTAGTAGATCTGTTGTATTTTGGTGGGTAATAAGGAGAAGTATGAATTGATGTGTTTTCTAGAGATATTGGACGTTGAACATAATATCCATAAGGATCTGGTTTTCTATATGAATATTGTTGCCTTGGTGGTGGCATTACCCATGTCTATAGTTGGTACCACTACTACTGATATTGGTCCTACGGTTGAGGGTAGGCTCCACTTGGGTAATATGTCAACTAGAATGTTTTTCTGATATTACCTTGAGGATAAGATAGTCTTCTACATATTTGATTTTTGACAAATCTTGGATTGAGCGCATATACCCTAGATTCTTGCAAGTGGGCCATAATAGGACAACATCCCTTAGGATGTTCATACTGGTACACATTACATCCTTCCTCTTTCTTTGAATTAGAGTCAGTGTACCCTTCAATGGTAGCAACGTTTCCTTTGTGATTATCACTTTCTCATCCATTAGCTCTTTTCTTCTTCCTTTTCTTGCCCATGTTAAGTGCTTGTTCATTCTTTTCTTTCACAATTTTAGGACTGTAGTAAACTTTTCATCCACTGAATCCCAAACCTTCTCTACCTTAGTCTCTATATCATTGGCTAATTTTTGAATGGGTAGAGTCTTTTTCTAAATAACATCTTTCAAGGTTTCATTCTCTTTCTTGTCACATAGTCATACATCTTTCTTCCTAATTGATGGATCTCTATTATATTCTTCAGTTAACTCTCTCTTCTTGAGTTCTCCTTCCTTGTTTGCTACTTGATCAATTAATCTTTGGTTGCGATGGGTAGACATTTCTAATAATCTACCTTGGGCAGAAACCTCAAGAGTTTCTCTAGTTTTACTTCTCAACCCATCTATAATGTGCTTGAGCTATTTCTTTGGTGAAAATCCATAACCTGGACATCTGTGCAATAGTGAATAGTATCTACCCATTGCAGCATCATGAGTCCCATGTTTCCATTCTTGGATCTATTTTATTAAGTTGGACACTTATGAATAAGTTTGATATTTATCATTAAAGAGTTCTACACTCTAGTGTTTGATTAATTAAGTTCTAGTGACATGTACTAGCTCTTTGCCTCATTTACAAGTGTTCTAGGAAATAGCTTTAACTTTTGCCAATCACATTTGATGTTATGTAGAACACAGGCATTGTGGAAATCTTGAAGATAATGTTGTGGATCAACATTATAGCCACCTTCAAATGTTGGCATGTCATTCATGTTAAGCTATTTAATTTGACTATCCCTCACATGCCTAGTTGGAATGTAAGCAACTTCCTATATGTTAATCATGCTATGAGTTGCCATCAAGGATTCATCATCTCAATCAAGTTCATGCACTCAATTGTAGTAGTTTCCCCTTCTATGCTCATTACTTCCATGATTTTTACGATCCCTACATCTATGCTACTCATACTCTTCATCTTTTGAATTATAATATCCTAAGTAACAATCATGATGATCATGGTAGTCATGAATTCTCATCTCTTCTCTAACATGGTCCTTGTACCTTTTCCTCCTTCTATCAGAGTCTTCTAATGATCGTGAGGATAAGAATGAGGTAGTAGGAGAATGGTGCCAGCATGTCCTCTTATGATGACTCTGATATTTTTCTCTATGAAACCTAGTAGGAACTCTTAACCTTGGGTCTTGCTTGTGCCTTGAGTCTTTTCCCTCCTGCTAAGTATCTCTACTAATTCAAAGTGTGATTTAGTTCTGATAGATTCATCCAACAGAATGATAGGTGTTTATTACTGGAACTCATGATTGTGATGAAGTTTTTTAACAATGAATGCATCTCCATTAAGCTCCTCTAAGATAACAATAGAATTGACTATCTTCCCTTTGTCTTGTTCATGTCTTACTTCCATAGCATGGTATTTCCTTGACTGCTCATCAGCAGGTGCATATGGTCAAGTCATATATTTGGTTTCATGATACCCTCCAAGTGCTTCACTTAGTTTTATCCCTTTGAGAGCATAATGGATGCTAAAAATTTCGGTGTGGAACAACATTCCCTTGAAGATCTCTCCACTTTCTCATCTTGATGAAAGATGAATATGAAATCAAGATAGGAAGGATTATGATGAGCATATGAGATCCTTACCTACATCAGCATACTTCAGTCTTCTTCTTCTTCGATTTTATCATTGCTTGTCTGTAGTTCCTTGGTAGGTGATGTTGTATTTTGTTTGAAGCCATACTATATTTTTAGACATTTATTTTAAGTATGCTTTTCTTAGAATTATGAAGTTTGACTTTTTGTTCCAAGTACAATTGACTTTGTCAAATCAATTACTAAGCATACATTGACTTGTTCTAGCAATGGGACCAAGGATGAGTAGTGGAGTAATCCAACACCCAACATACAAGATACAAGTGTTCATGCATAGCCCAATCATAATCCATGGATGAGACAATGTTAATATGCTAGTAATTGGTTAAAGTTCAAGATCGTTGTCTTCCCATGTGGAGCTAGTATAATCTATGCATATGGTTTAGCTCTTAGCGAGATGTATGATATATTGATGTTGGTGGGCCATATCTCCTAGCTACAATGATAAAGTGTGAAAATAGTTCTAAGTCTAAAGAAAATAGTAAGTACTATTCTAGCCTATGGTGATGAGCATCCAATCCTAATCTTCCGTTCATACCTTGGGCTTCATGTAACTACCACTGGGATACTAGGTGTACCTCCATTAGGCATACCAAGCGAGCACACTAATGGGTTACCAAGCAATCACAATAAAGTACTCAAGATTAATCATACTTATTTCACTTAACAATATAAATTAGATACTAGCAATGTCAATGATGATAGTTTAATAAGAGTATAGTTCAATGACTTTATTTCCAAAACCATGAAGCTTTTAAAGAAAGATGAGAAGTTAAGAAACTAGTTGTTACTTCCTAAGAAATAGGTTTCACCTACAGTAGTTGAATTTTCATGTTTGGCGTTGAGTGAAGAAAAGAAAATGAAACTTAAAGAAAGTGTCAAAGTTTGTAAATGTTAAATGTAAGCTTAAGGCACAAAGAGAACATGATCTATGGTAGTATACCTCCATTAAGTGTAACTTTAACATTTAATATAAAACTAAGGACTAGGCAACCAAAGAAAAGTTGTTGAAATCATAGTTAAATGCAAGTAGTAGAGAACTTGAACAAATGAAAGATTCTACATAGCTATGAGAAGATAAATCCATAGTTATTGATGATGTGAAGAATCTCCTAAAATATATTGTTTCAAAATAATCTAATCATTCCAAACAGTCTTTCATCTATGACTAGCATTATGCTTAGGTGTAGAGATGCCATTAAATTTAGATCCCTTATTTTTATTATTTCTATTCTACATTCTGAATCTTCCATAGTCTCAAGTATTAAAAATGTTTTGATAGGTATCTTTATAACTCATTTATAATTCATCAGTGCTGACAAAATATAAGATGATCCAATACTTATGAGAATGCTCAATTAGCAAGTCTTATATTGTCATAGTAATTTAAATCCTTATAAATGTAAATTTTCTTGTTAATAGTTTAATAAAGTTATGTATTCTATCTTATTTATTTTATAAATAATTGCTTTCTTAATTTGACTATTTAGCTTTAGTGAGAAAATTCCCTTAACTGAATTTTCCCACTATGGCTTTTCTCTTTTTCTATTTCAAGCAATACATAGCTTTCAAGATATATATAATTAATATAAAGTAATAAGAAGAATTTATAGATACCATCTTGATAATAATTTTAAATTTACTAATTCAAAGCTCTCTAACTCAAAAAACTTGTCATTGTATTTCTTAACTCTTAGTTTATCCTTAAACAAGAAATGTAGTTAAAATCTAGGATCCTATTTAAGGTACTACTTTCCTCTCATTAATCATGAAAGTAATAAAAGTTCTATTCAAGTTTGAAATAAGCTTGAAGGAAATGATAAATTTAAATATATTCATGGGCTTTATTACATTATTTCAAAGTATTTAAGTATAAAATCCCTAAAATTATTGACCATAGAGTAAAGCTACTTGGATGATGTGTAGAAGTTTTATCCATATAAATTTTCAAAATTACTGTTAACATTTATTATCATTATCAACCTTAATATGCATAGTTATAGTCATAGTTATAGTTAACAAATTGATAATATAGAAAGAGATGTATTTGTTATTCTATGTTCTTGTCTTGACATATTTATTGAATAAAAAAGGTTATTCTAGAATCTCTCACTTAGAAATAGCACACAAAGTCTATCTACTTATTTGTGCTTGCAAATGACCTTAACTACTTTAAGTATCCAAAAATTTAAGATTACTTTCTAATTATAGCTCATCATATTCCATAAATCTAAAGATGATACATTGAGTAATTATATCAAGTATAATTAAAATATCCTATGCTTTGTATAATTTTTATTTATTTTATAGTCAAATGCAATAGTTATCGTTATATACTCATAACATATACATTTATACTCTGGATTCAATCATTTTTATATCTAGCATTAAACTTTAGGCTTGAATTTGTATCCTATCATTTTTTTATAATATGATAAAAGACCTTCAAATTATAAGAAATCATAAGGGCAAAGTTACATATCATGTTACACATCATATTACCAAATTAATTTACTATTTGTATTTTAAAAGAATTCTAGGAAGTATTTGGGGTCATTGGTTTTTACATTTGCCTATCAAATACTTAATTTTAGAACCGCACTTCCCTTCATCCCCTTTTCGAAAATTTCTTTTTTTCAATAAAAATAATAGAACAAATGAAATATAAAAAATATTTTATAACATTCAAAATAACTTTATTAATAGATTAGTTATATTTTATAAAGAATATTTATAAAATAAATTTTTAAAAATAATATAATCCATGTTGCCATTAGGGTATAATTTATTTGGTTAGAAATGTACCTTGTAAATTACAAAGCACAAGGTCAATACCCTAATCATATATAATGAAAAAATAATATCATATATATAATGTCTTAGTGAGGATAATTAAATAATTAAAAGGAACCACTATTTAGGTGTTAAAAGGTTCTGGAGTTGAAACGGTTATTTAAGTGATGTTAATGTAAGCTAAAAAGATTTAATTCTTACTGATTTAACCAACCACCTTGGGTGGCTACTTCATAAAGATTCTGTTAACCGTTTGAAATCCTAACCATTCTTTTTGAGGTAACGGAACTTTGAACAAGCCCGTCCACTGAAATTAACAGACAAACTCTTCAAATTTCCATAATTTAGGATTCCTGTCTAACCTTAACACTACGTGCAGTTAAATCCCTTGGAAGGCGGAGTTCCTGATCCAAAACTTGGGTTATTCATGTTGGAGATGTTTATTTTTTGTAATTTAATTTTTGAACTCATTATCCATATATATATATATAACTGCCATGGTACTACCTTATAGCCTTACATCGTATAAAATTTGTTCAATTTTTCTGAAACTTTGGTCAGCTTCATATCTACAATCAGATGATTTTGAATAAAGCCATTGCATTCATTTTGAAGAGTATTCTAACCTTCTTTTGCTATATTGTACTTGATAAACCTATATGTAATAACATCAAAAGAATAAATATAATCTTCTTTGCCTTAACATTTTTATTTTTTTTTTGTCTTTGTAATTTCTTTTTTGTCTTACATCCAAAATGATCATATTATAATTTATCTAAAATCCTTACAATATTTTAATATTCATGAATTTTGAATATTCTTTTTGTATATTATTCCTAAGATATGAAATCTTGAATGCCATTAAAAATGATATGGCACATATAAACTTGAATTTTGGTTAGCATCTTATCCCCAAAATATAACATCTACAATCTAATCCAGATTTGTTAGAATTTAATGGGAAAAAAAATCACTTGAAGTTTTATCTTTCTTCCCATTTTGATTCTGAACTCTTTCAAAATTGTGATAATTGAGAGTAAATTAATTAAGAGCTAATGTAAGTGATTATAAGTGAATTGAAAGTAAAAAGTAAGTAGATGGAGTCTTAAAGTTGTGGTCATAATGCTTTCTATATTCTAACATAAAATAAGAATCTTAAATAATGATACAATTTTTTTTTACAATGTGATAAAGGCCTTCAAATTATAGCAATTTATAATGTCCAAGTTACATATCACACTACTAAATTAATTTACCATTAAAAATTGGAAAGAATTTTGGGATGTAAATGTAGCTATCATCTTTTACATCTACCTATCAAATACTTGGTTTTGTAAAGGCATGCTTCTCCATCTTCTTAAATAAAATTTAATATTTTTAAATAACAATACAAAAGATATCTTGTAAGTTCATAATGATCTTATTAATTAATTTTAAAAAATTTTATAAAGAACATTCATAAATCAAATTTTCATAAATAGTTACTAATATATTATATAGATTACTTTATTAAAATATACACTTGGTAGGTTGCATAGCAAAGGTTTAATACCATAGTGATGAATCCTGATAAAATGCTACCATATCCATAACGTATAAGTCAAGATAATTAAATAATTAAAAACAACGGATCATAACGTATAAGTGTAAGCATAAGTGTTATGAATTTGAATCTTCACCATTAAGATATTAACATAATAAATAAGAATTTAACTATCAGTACTTTACTGAAATTATAGGTTCTCTCGGTATGTCTATTCATGTAGATCTCCGTAACCAATAACCACCTTGCCTCTTTGTTTCATAAAAATATGACTTCTAAGTTTACTTAAGTTGTTTCTTAGAATGCTGTGAGACCCGTGAGACCCGGCCATTTCTGCTGGTGGCCGGTAATGGATCCTTCGACGAGCATATAAGCAGAAATAGATCCTTCGACGAGCATATACATTGAAATTAACGGAAAAGCTGTTCTGATTTGTTGGTTACATTTAACTAGTTGTTTTAACTGCAGAAATGGAGCATACTCGGCACGTGTGGAAATAATTTAGGGTCTACCTCTACCCTAAACTACCACGTGCAGTTAAAGCCCTCGGGAGGCGCAGTTCTTGAGCCAAAAGTGGGATCATTCATGTTCAGTACGCCTATTTTTGTAACTTTGTTGTTATATTCCTTATCCATGTAACTATAGTACACATGTATATATAACTGCCATGACCTGTAGCTAGCTAAATACATCTGCATCTGTGTTCTGTTTTGTTTGAACTGCTTTGCTTTGGGCTATTTGCTTTTCCTGTTTCATTGTCCCATCGGTTCTGAGTTTTCGGTATTTAGTGAAAACTTTCATGGAGCAAGGTCATGCCATTAGTCTAACCTGGGCAGGAAGGCTGTTCAGGGTGCTATTTCTACTGGGTTATGTTACTGTTTTTACTTCTGGAACTGTGAATGCAGCTGTAAAGAGACACGGAAGCTTGCCCAGACAAGTGAATGCAAGTGCAGAAAAAGTTTGGCCCATAGCCAGTGACTTTGCAGGGCTAAAGAAGGTGCTGGTCAGCATTAACTCTTCAACAATTGTTGCAGGGATTCCCAACAAAGTGGGTTGTGTCAGGAAAGTGGTAGATGGTGATAAGTTCGCTCTGGAAAAGTTGATCTACTTGAATAATAAAACAATGAAATACATCTATACCATTGCCTCCAGTGCGGATAGTAACTTTGGATTCCAAAAATACGTAGATGTAGTTAGTGTGCGTAAGGTTAATGCTAATGCTTCTATTGTAACTTGGACTTACTTCTTTGAAGCTGCCAATGATAGCATTGCCGATACGTTGGTATCCGTCCTTTCAGTGAAGTCAGCAGCCATGGCCACCAAAATGCAAGAACTTGCAGATGCAATTTGACTTTCTCAGTATTTTAGCTATAAATGTAAACCTGAATTGCTAGAATGCTCGGGGGTAGTCAAATCAATGTGTCCATAATGTTCCGGATGAGTTAAATCAATGTGTTGCATAATTTAAGAGCAGTGTTGATTCCAATAAATACTTTGTAGTTGTTCAAAGTTTGAACAATTATTCTTGAAAGCAATCTAATGTACTATCCTCAATTTTTGGTATTTCATTTTTTTTCTTTTAATAATTCTTATGCAATATACTAATATAGCCTTTATTATTAAGCTAACACTTACCATTATAAAATATATAATGCATTCTTAATGTAAATATCAAATATTCTAAAATTTTTTAATATGAGCAATGTAACTCAGTAGGTGAACCTTCAATATTTATAAGCCATCAATTAACATGTTTACTTATCAATATGCCGTTAGTTCTAATTAGTAATCTAGTGTGAGTTGACTATGACTAGCAATCATCAACAGTCTTCTACTAAGAATTGATTACGGCTAGTAGTCTTCTAGCAATCTATACAAAAGTGAAAACTTGAAAGTTTGATGTTTCATTGTATAAGCTTGTAATAGTTAATGATTAGCACCTCTTAGTAGTCTATTCAATGGTCATTTTTTTTTAATTCTTTAATAGTTAACTATGATTAAACTACCCACTATCATATAATTGCATCTAGTAATCCATTAGCAGTGACCTATCCAAATCTAAAAATACCTTAAAATTAACCAATTAAAGGGTAAAAAGAATGCTACAACTTGCACCTTGCTCCTAGTTTCTTACCCAAAGCATAAAGCATAGCCAAATAACACTTAAATCAATTAATGTTGTTACTTCTCAACCTTTTGCCTTTGGTATTCAAAAAAACAAATTTATGAAACTAAAACTAAAATTTTATACTTATGGCCCATGGGATCCATTGGATCTATTGGACTAGTTTCAAAATTTATTTTTATAGATTTTTTTAAAAAAACTTATAAGTCAAGGCTACCTAGTAGAATCAAACCTATAACTTGGGGTTACCAAGTGAAGACTCTTACCAGTAAACTAACACCTTATTATTATAGGTATTATAGGTAAGAAAATTTAAGTGCAAAAATTGAATAGGTCTAAATATCATATATTGTGCATGAAGAATTATAAATTTCTATTGTAGGCTAGTATAAATCTAATCTAAATTTATTTTTTAGAAGGCTACAAAAAATTTTCAAAGACTTTGTGAGCTTAGTTTTAACCCATTGAAAAATAGTTGAATGATACTAATGTTTTTAGTATGGTCCACATAAATTCTATCATTAGGATATAATATTAATACCTATAATGTTCTCAAATCTAAAATTTAGCCTATCATATAAAGGGAAAACATTATTTTGAGATTGACACCTATTTATCACATTATTCAAAGCTTATACATCTATTAAGATTGCCTTTACTCTAATGTTGTTATTGCTTTTTATTTTATTGAGAACATACCTAAGAAGTATCTTCCTTTTTATTTCCATGTATCAAAATAGTTGTAATTAACTATTCCTCTCTCTTAGGGAAGCAATCCAACATCAAACAAATATTTATTTTATCAATTTCCTTTCTAATAGCAACATGTCATCTCCTATGATTGCATCAAATAATCCACCCTAAAAATGAGCTATTTTTATGCTAAATTATCTAGCATCTAGTCTTGTGTTATCTACTTAGCCCAAGGTAGTGACTTCAGTAGAACAAGGAAAAAAAAACAAAAATACCAAGGCAAATAGTAGGATGTAGAATCTTACCCAATAGAACAAATGAATTCAATAAATAAGGTGAGAATCGAAACCAATGGATTCAATAAAATAGTAACACACTACCTATACAATAGGTTAGAGATAAATCTTCCTCAAAGCCTTAAATCTTACCAGATATGCCTATGTAAGCCTCTTTCATGTCATCAATCATATATAATCTGAAACAAAAATTAGAATAATTAATTTAAAAAAAATGTAAAGATTTATAATACTATTTAGTAAGTTTATAGGGCCATTGTCTATATTGCCATCAAGGTTGGTGAGTTTATAACATCTTGCATTTAGATTAACGATGAAGTTAGCTCAAATGTCATATCTTTTACGTACTTAATAAGTTGAATCTATATGAATAAATATGTCCCATGGATTATTATATTCACTTGATCTTTGTTTCTAGTGATTAAAGATTTTTTATATAATAAAACTAAAAAAAATGTGAAATTTTATTACATTCTAACATCCTCTACTGAATAATAGAAATGTAACTACAATGAGTCTTGAAACTATCATATATAAAGTTACAAGTATTTTTTTAAGCACAAAGTTAAGATGTATCCTTCCCTATACACCAAAGAAATGATCATCAATGGAAATCATAATATACATGTTATTGCATGTCTTGATCAATCCTCTATTCATGAAATACAACCCAATACACTAATCCATCCCATTTCTCAAACTAGTGATCCAATTCAACTTACTCATAAGACCCATCCTCAACATATCCTAACTCTAATATCTACTAAATAACTCAATCATTTATCTCCTTTGAAAATTTTGGGTTCAATGAATTAGAACTTTTTCTTACTATAGACAAATCAAATCCTATCCTAAGTATCAAAAGATTAGAAAAAAAAACAACTTTTCTTATCAAGGCTAACCTAATGTTTTGCTTCATTATACATAAACCT
>MNCI01007631.1:0-10798 GCA_015680685.1 Gnetum montanum
GAAAGACTAGTCAAAGGGAAAGAATCCCTTTGCATCATGTTGGGACAATGAAGAAGTCCACATGATAAAAGTGGGCTAGGATGATACCGACAAGAAGCATCTACATGAAATTCATCCAAACAAGAGACTACTCTAGAGATTGAAGTATCAATTAATACTATTTCCAAGCAAAGAGCAGCTGAAAGGTTTGATCATTTAACCAAAATAAAAGGATAAGATGTTACTATTGTAATATATTTGGGCATTAGAAATGGGACTATAATTTAAAATATTATCACATCAACACCTTGTCATATCATAATACTCATTGGTCTTACCAAAATGCACCTAAAAAGAAAGTCTTGTAGGACACAAAGAAATGGAGGATAAATCAAAAGGGCAAGAAGAGCAAAAAGGTGTAGAGAATTAAATTAAAGGAAGAAATTTAAAGAACCTTCATTATTAATTTTGTAAAAGAAATCCAAACATTATAAATTGAAGAAATTTTCATGAAAGGATGTACTTCAAAAGAATAACCTCATTCATAAGCTCCGTAGACATCAACAAGCAAGGTAAGTATAGGTAAGTCTTCATCTCATTTAAAATTTTGTTTGATGCTATGATCCATGATAGTTATCCCCTAAAATTTCCCTTTTTGAGATTCCTACTTGTAGATGTCTACCATTAGATATCTACACAAAAGGATATACATCTACCCATAGATATCTACATCATGAGTGAGATGTTTATCTAAGTTTTAAATAGACACAACATAGACATCTACAAGTAAAAATAGATGTCTATGTTTTCATTAAAAAAAACCCTTGATAGTTACAATTACATAAAACCAACACTTCATTTTTCCCTCATTTTTTCACATCGAAGCATAGATGATTAAGGGTAGATGATGAGGGTTTATTCATCAACGATGACTTGCGCATCTTCTCTCAAATTAAAGACTCACAAGAATATTGCAACGTCTAGGAATCCTCCTAGAAGAAAAAATAAGTTGAAGGGAGCATCTTCTAGTGCTACAAATTTTTATACTACTCAATGTTGCTTCACTAATGCTTAGCACAAATTTGAGTCAACTAGTTCTATTACTATTGTGTTTGAGAGATTTCTTTGTTTTTAGCAATGGCATTGGAAGTGACATATGGAATTTTTTCAAGCATTAAAATGGATGACCTTGATTTCTATGAACTTTTATATCCCTAAAATTCTCATTATGGTATTTTATAGTAATATTTTAATTTCAAATACTAGTGTTGGTGCTTTTACTTCCACTATTGGGGGATTGTTGATTGAAGTCACCCCACAAGTTGTCAATTCCATCCTTAGAATTTATAGTTTTGATGTTCACAAGATTACTATTCATTCCATGACTAAAATTTTCACAAATGGTATAATCCCTATTTCCCATGATGAGTTTATTGATGCTTTTTTTTTAGTAGTTTGTGTCTTTGGATAGTGGAAAATTTTTAGGAATCAAATGGATTTAGATTCTTCCACCCTTTCTTTCATTTTTTTCTATAATATTATTGTAAAATGGAAAATTTAGAGCTACTTGTTGTTAGCCCATGCCTTTGTTCTTTATTGTCTATTTACTAGGTAGCCACTAGACTTGGGTCATATCTTATGTAGATACATGATAGGTCTCTTCACTAGGAAGAGAGCCTATGGGCATTCTCATCTCATTAGTCTATTGATTTATCAAAGAGGTGTTCCCATTCTTGATATGCCTTTACTTAAATACAATAAGAATCTTAGTGATTATTTAGAGAAGAGGAGTTCCATCCACATTGATGCTAAAAAAAAGCACCAAACCTTTGAAGTCAAGGAAGAAGGAATTTTCCTTACCATCTCAGGACTCTCCTCAGTTGAGAAGATCCAAATCAGTTGGTGGCCAAATGAGATCCACTCTCAAAGAAGATACTCAAGCCTTTTTCTAGTATGATTGGGATTATTAGTAGGAACCTCTCTTACCTTCATAAGAGAATGGATGTAGCTATAGTACCTCTTCCTCCAAATGAATAGCAATTTGAGGAGATCACCACTCCTCCCGTATCAAATAGTGAGTAGGACTATCTAACTCTAGGTAGACACTCGATAGCTACTAGGCCATCCTAGGAATATAACTCAAGAAATGCATGTAATTCATAGAAGCTTGATGCACCACCCACACAAGTCCAAGGGAGATTCTTGATCCTATGTAGCCTAGACCTAGTTCTCACCCTCATAAGATGCTTCATAGAATTCTAAGCAATAGGTCATGGAGAGAATTTTTGAATATTCTTCTTAGTGGAGACTAGGGAACCCCATCACATATTAGAGGAAGGGCACTTCCTCCATCTCATCCATCCACTTCATCCTAGTTTCAAGTGATGCTTCATCCCAAGAGAGCTCCAATTCATGTTCCATCATCAAATGATGATGATGAAAAGTAGTACATATCCAATACCAGCATTAGTAGTGACAATGATGAGAACGAGACATACAGGCCTTCTCATGAAATAGCTACTTCTAATGATGCTACCAAGGTCAGTGACCAAGTTCTCTTGTTGGTGCCTCCTTTTGAATGATGTCCAAAAAGGGGGAGAGTTTTGTGGACATTTGTGAATTTGTGGATATATACATTTGTATACAATTGTATATGGATATATGAATATGGACATTGTATGTGATGGTGGATAGCATATGGAAATATTATTTTTGATCATGTTTATGTACATGGATAACCTATTTTGCAGCATGATATATTATGAAACAGATTTGGCATTTGGATAGTTTATGAAGACCTCCTTCTATTATCTTTTTTTAACCCCTTTCCTTGATCCTCTTATTCATATTTCTACATTACCCTCAGCTATAATTGGAATTATAAGTCTTAAATTCTTTTATTATTTATCATTTAGTTTATGTGCTTGAATGACACTAACCTATTTTCTTAAGTTTTGGACATTACCAAAAAGGAGGATATTTTTGACCTCTTGGTATGTCAAAACCTTACAGATAATGAAGAATGTAGATTGTATGTATGTAATGATAATTTTTATAGGGCCATGAATAGGAAATTCATATGAATATATGAGATTTCAAGAAAAGATATCTACATTGAGATGCCAAAATGAAGACTACATGGACAAGATAAGAGGATGCATGATAATATAGTCTACAAGTCAAACTAAGGTGTTTCAAATACTACCAAGATGTCACATTAACAAGTGAATGCCTAAGACTCCAAAGTACAAAAGTAAAGTAGATGTCTTCAAAAAACAGTAGAGTCTATATCAATCAATAGATGTCTATAGGCAAACATCTTCTTTTTCAAGTAGACATCTCTCCAACATTATAGGCTATCTTTGGTAGATGTCTAAACTTTGAAGTATACATCTATACTAGTCATTTGATAGTTTTTGCATAAATTCCAAGGAATTTTCAAAAACTTTGAGGCTATAAGACGATGTCAAAATCTTGAGAATTGTGAAAGCACTATTCACGTAAAATATTGGCTATTCTAAGTAATTTTGTTTTGCTCTTCATTGTAACATCATTTGCTTGTTGTGATTATACTAAGATTCAAGTTCAAGTATTTGTAAATTTATTCACATTCTTTCCTTATTCTTTTCTTTCTTTCTTGCAGCCTTGCGGGGCTGATGTGCTTCTTGCAAGAAGACATCCTTGTTGAGCTTGTCGAGATCTTGCAAGATTAAGTGGTTTTGCAATATCAAAATACTTCAGTGTGGAGCTCAATTTTGTAAAGGTTATGGAATCCTCTAAACCATATTTTGAGCTTGTTAGGACCTTGTAGGGTTGAGTGGTTTCATAGTGATGAAATACTCTAGATCATAGCTCAACTCTTGTATAGGGTATGGTGCCTTCAAACCACATTTTGAAGAAACAAAGTTTGGAGGTATGCACAGATTCTACCCTCTAAGTGTAGCCATACCCAAGGTGGAAAACCATGTAAAATTGATGTGTTTTGTGGCTAGAGAAATTTTAATTTGGGAAACTTATTCAACCCCCCTTCTAAGTTCTCAATCCTAAATAAGCTCTCTTATTCCTATGAATGTTAGAAGTGAAATTAACTAGTAGTGTGAATAATAAGGAAAAGCTAATCCAAGCAATCAAATTCATAAAATCCTAAGTCAAAAGTTATTTACATAATGATGATGGATCAAAGAAATAGGCATAGGTTAAATAGATGTTCTAATCTAGATAAAGTAAGTGGAGTTTAGTATAGCTTAAGAAGAGAATTTTTTCAATGAATCTATATAGAACTGGTTTGTAGAACCAAAATTCAATTCTACAAAAAATTTGAACTTAGTCACCACATAAGCCATGACTTGCTACAACATTATGAAGCTTGTAGAATTAAAAGTTGATTTTTAAAAAGTTTGTTAAATTGGTTCTACAAGAAAGCTCTAATTATACCTTTTGATCTTTTGGTATCTTAAAAAAATAGAAAATGGAGAGAATTGGAAACTATGCTTGTGAGTGATTGAAAAACTTAAAAAATATAAGAGAATAATGTAATAAAAGACCAAGATTTTACAAGAGTGTGATGAGATCAAGATAGGATGCATGACATCTAGAAGTCAAAAGAAAACGTTCTAGTAGTTGTTGAGATATCACAGAGGAATAGCAGATGTCCCTAATCAAAGGTTCAAACTTCAAGTAAGACATCCCAGAAAATCAATAGACATACCAAGGAATGTTTAGATGTCCTAGAAAAAGTGAGAAGTCCCACCTACAAGCATCTAGAAAATCAGTGAGACATCTCAAGCAAAAGTGACATGTCCCAAACAAAATTGAGACATCCCAAGCAAAAGTGAAATTTTCTAAGCAAAATTTAGCTATCCCACCTATAAGCATTAGAAAGTTAGTGAGATGTCCCAAGCTTGAATGAGATGTTGCAACTAGCCATTTATTATCCATTGTATGAACTCCAATAGTTATGTGATAGTGAAAAAGGCTATATAATATATGGTATCTTTATCAAAAGGACAACCATTGTTCATACAAATATTTCTTTCATTGTATATAAATTGTGAATTAATTTTTTCTTCAATTCTTTATCTTTTGTGAGCTAATTATTATAATTTTCAAGAGTATCATAGTAAGGAATCAGTAATTGTAGTTGCATTCTCTCATTGATTCTTATTTCTATATTTGTAAATCCTATGGGATTAATGTGCTTCTTATGGGAAGCCATCTCTTGAACTTGTTGGGACCTTGTAGGGTTGAGTATGTTTCTTTAGAGAAAACACTCCATGCGGTTGTGGGATTTTGGAAACCACATATTAAGCTTCTTGGAACCTTATGAGGTTGAGTGTGTTTCTTAAGAGAAAATACTCTTTATCGAGCTCAAACTTTGTAAATTTTGTGATGTCCTTGAAACCACATTTTTGAAGGAATAAAATTTGGAGGTGGTCAAAGATTCTACCCTCCAAGTGTGGATGTATCAAATTTAGAAAATCATGTACATTTATGTGTAATTTTATATTCAAATTGGTGAAACTTATTCAACGTTCTTCTAAGTTCTTAATATTCAAGGGGTACCAAAGCCAAGTACTCCTAATTTTAAGCATAATAACATAGAAGTAAACTATGAATGGAGCTTATTTTATAAAGCCACTAATCTTAGATGAGTTCAACCTCACATATTGGAAAGCTACAATGCAAGGATTCATTAAATGCATCTTGGAGAGATGCACTAGATCCATTTGCAATAAAGGTAAGTAATATAACATTTTTTATCATGATATCTCCTCTATGTAATGTCGAATGTGCAATGGAAGAGGCATTATGACCTCAAAAGTTTCTTGTAATTGCAGGTTACAAGAAAAAGATTCTAGTGATAAGAACTACCAACATCTATACAAGTTATGGTGATGGAGAAGAAACAAGATATACATATGAATATTCTCATCACTTATGCCTAGCCTTGGCAAATCAAAGATCTATCAATGACTCAATATCTTATGTTGAAGTTGAAGAAGATGAAATTACTTTGGAAGAAAGGTATGAGCTACTTTGTAATGAGGTAATTTCCTTTCAAAATTTATGCTTCAAAATGAAAGATACTTTACACAATAAGGAAATGAAAATAGCATAACTTAATTATGATTTTTCACATCTTAAGAAAGAAAACTTAAATCTAAAGGTTGAGGTTCAAAAGCTAACAAGTTTTGTTAAGCAAACTAATAAGGAATTATCAAATATAAAACTTAGATATGAAAGACACATTCAAAATAAGGAGAGAGGTCAAGCATCATCATTAGGTCTTGTGAATTTAAAGGAATATTCTTCCAAGATTGATCATTTAGCTAAATTTAAAAATACATTTTGTTTCTATTATGGGAAAATTAGACATATTCAGTCTTTCTATTATTTATGGTTAAAACACTATACTTGATCTTTTCCAAAATAGCCTAGAAAAGGTGTATTGTAGGAAAATAAAGTTAGAAGGCAAAAAGATAAGAATTCTACAAAAGGAATGATTGCATAAGTTGCACTCTCTACTATAAAAAGAAGAACTTGGTACATCAATAGTGGATGTTTGAGACATATGATAGGGGAAAAATCTCAATTTGTACACTTTCTAGAACAAAACTATGGAACCATTACCTTCGAAGATGACACAAAAGCTCAAATTTAAGGTATTGGTACCATTGGAGGTAAGGATTAGCCTACTATTAAATAAATGTTTTTTGTTAAAGGTCTTAAACACAATTTTCTTTATGTTAGTTAACTTTGTGATTCAAATTTTGATATTACCTTCTTGAAAGATACTTATAATGTAAGAGATTCTTTGTTTGGGATGGTTATTATAGAAGGGAATAGAAAAGAAAATATTTATACTACTATTTTTGGAGATAAACCTAATCTTGAATCCAAGTGCTTGATTAGCAATATAGATGATGTTTGCATGTGGCATAGGAAATTGGGTGATGAGTGGCGAGGTACCCCTACACTCAACCATACGAATATGAGCATGTACGCATGATCTGGTCGAACTCCGTAGGTGGACTAGTTGTGGTATCTAGATAGTTACACATTGATCATAGTTCACTATCTTTCCACCTAGACTAGTATTTTCTTTGTCACATATGGTTTAGCCCAAATTGAGGTGAATGATGGGATCCTAGACTAATGCTACGCCTAGAGACAAAGGGGAAAAATCTTAATTAAGCTAATGGACAATGGAAAATGAAATTTATGCTAACCCTAAACACGATGAGCATATTTTCTTAATCATTTGTATGCATCTTGGACCTCGTGTACTACTTCTTGGATTACCAAACACACATTACTTGAGCACTCCTAGATACGCTACTAGGTTACCAAGTAGTTAGACTTAAATTTTCGTGATTAAGTCATACTCATTTTACGTTAATCAACATGAAGTGTATATGACAATAAAAGAAATATTAACTAAAAAGACAACAATAAATAATTAACAATTAAAGTAATTAAAAGCTAAGTGAATGTTGCAATGATAGAGTAATCTTGATCTTTATTACTGATCATGTGCATGTCCAAGTATGTCACACTCGAACAAAGGTTCCATACAATTACAATCATTACACTATGGGCATGCACTAGGGAAAGAATTGAAACTAGCTAAAAACTAACAAAAAGACTCTACCCTAAGAATTACCAACTACTCCCTTCCTGTGTGCCTGAATGTTGTATTTCTAAGCCTACACAGAAATCACGATATCATGTATTCGATATCGTTATCTAGGCTATGATAACGTGTACTCGATATCAAGGATCTGATATCGGGGCCAGTAAACCACAATTCATCATACCCCCATGACTAAATAGCAACTCATCCTTAAGTCAGACAAAATGAGAATAAGTTTAATTGATTACACAATGGATAGGTATGGGATTATTGACTAAGTAGGAATTACTCATGCCGTAATGTGGGATTGAACAAAATAAAATTGGGACACATACACAAAAATTACAAAAGGGAAAATTTTTTGGAACTCATGTGGTTCCTGGTGGTGGTGGCTCCTGCATGGGTCTCTTCCTCTTATCTTATGCTCTAGGCTTTGGAAATGGATGTCTCTAAAGGAGTGCCTAGAGCTTTTCTTCTTTGGTCCATGGATCCTATGTCATCCATGTTGATGCTCCAATGTTTAATGGAGTTGGCACCTCCCATGGGCATGGTAGTTGTGGGAACATCTGATTGGCCTTGACATACCAAGCCATAAACAACCATCATTCCTCTTCATAGGCTCTAGCTTTATCCTTGCATTCTTGGTAGTCTATAAGCCATCAAGCAAAATTCACCACAACATCTTTCTTTCCTTGGTAGTTGGTCTTGGCCACCTCTAATTCAGAATTTGCTACTTCTAATCTCTGCAATGTCTTCTTGTGTTCAGCAAATTCTATTTCATATTTAGCATAGGTGATTGCTACCTTCTTCTCCAATTTTTTTCTCAAGCATCCTACTATCAACATGGCTAAGTTGGCATACTGCAATTTGCCAACTCCATGTAATCTGTAAGATCTTATATCTACAGGTCCCAGCTTTTTAGTTCTACTTAGTGGGTGAAGGCATAAGTATCCAATATGGCCCGCTAATCAGCGTTCTAAGCACTAAGAGTGTTAATATGAGCTTTGGTCATATGGATTTCTTTTTCAATCACTTGTTTGTACATCCCCACTTGATCTATGAAATGCTTCTTGAGCTTCTCATGTCACTTGGCCTTATTCTACCATGTGCTTATTTCAATCACCGTCTTCTGGTGGATCGGGTGTGCCTCCTTCATTGAGAGGATTCTATTATCTCTAGCCAAGTGATTCATATCCTAGTTGACCCTTATTAATTTTTCTCAAAATTACTGAAAATTTTCCTTGAGAACATTTTTTTTCTACTATGGTCAACTAGAGATTTTTGGTAGCGATGTATTTATTTTCTTGTTGTGAGTCCTCAAGTGCTTTGGCATGTGCATACGTTTGAGCTTGTGCCTTGGAAGCATCCTAATTAGCCTTCTCTTTTTCCTCTAGCATATTTTTATTCTTTTCCAATAATATAGTTAGCTACTCTATCCGAAAGGATTCTAGCTGGTCTACAAGGATGAATTGGGATGAATCTTGTTGTGTAGCTTGTAAGCTGATGAGATTTTCTTAGAATCTTTTTTAACTTCTCTACATGTTCAGCCCTAACCTCTACCATGACCAGCTTCCCTTTTATAGAGATGAGGTCTAACTATGTTTTTATGACATTTTGAGGAATGTCAAACAAGGACTTCATCACTTGTCCTATCTGCAACAACCAATCTAGAACATCCTCATGATCTGCAGGAGTCATTAAGGGACCGACCAAGGTTTGAGCATTGCATGCTCCTATAAAATCTACTAGTGGCATAACAATGACATTAAATGATTCTTTGATGTGCTCTACAACCACTTCTTCTACTCCCACTACATCCTAGTGTTGCATGACCACTACTGTGGCACCTTCACCAGTTTCTAATTGCACTTGAAAAGATGCAGCGTTTCTAGAGATATGTTGTGACCAATGTGAGTTCCCTCCTCTTGTTTGAATGGACACCTTGCCCCATGTGCAATTAATTGAGACTATGGATCATATAGCATCATCAATGACCTTGAAGAGATTTGCTTCATCATAGCTTCTCCAACTAATTGATTCAGTGATGGCCCTGAGATGGCTCATCGACAATTGATAGTCCTACGATGGCAGTGGTGGTTGGTTTTACTAGCCTATAGGTTGTGTGCTAGGCCTCACTTCCTATTGTTGACTGGGCCTTGTGTCTAAACATTGGCTAGGCCTTGTAGTTTTAGGTGCAGTGGGCCCCATCATCTATTCTTACTCAAGCTCCAGTGTCTCACCAGCATTTTTCCTTGGGGCTGGTGAATTTAGTAATTCAACAAATGATGCATTTTGAGCTTTTTTGGGGACGTCATTGGTGTACCCTAGAATTCCAAAAAATTGGCACAACTTCTTGATTAGGTAGGGAAAAGGTAATGTGAACTTCCCTATCTTACATTCTTCAAACCACCTTAAAATTTTTGTGAGATATAGATGGGGTAGGTTAGCATCAACCTTGCCCATCAAGATGGAACTTCCTCTAGCCACATAGGTTGAAATTCTATTCAATCCTTTTGTTGGAAAAATGTGATATGTGCCAATTTTAAAGTAGATCCTCTCTTCAAGTATGAGGTCTCCATATGTTTTATTCTCCTTGCCATATGCCCTTTTTAATCATATTTTGCATGCATCCACATCAGAGCAAGTGGATAGGTGAGAAACCTTGGGCCTTGTATTTGGAAGATTCAACATTTTCGAAATGGCCTTGGTAGAAAAATCAATAAAAATCCCACCAATATCAATAGTGGTGCCTTCTTCCATGTTGTGCCAAAATTGGTACGTCTCCCCTAGGTACCAATCACCACTCCCAAAGAGAACAGGCCATAGTCGAGACCCTTTAAGTTGGTCTCTGACTACCTTAAGGGAAAATTTATTGAAAGGTCCAAAATTAAGTTCCACAATCATAGCTACTGATGTGGACCTTTCATAAATTACTTGAACACATTCCAAAGACAACATGAGATGTTGTCCCTGTTCAAGTGCCCTGCCGTCTCCACCTTCGACATGCCCCAATTACGTAGTAATAGGAGGTTCTTGATGAATGCTAAATGATTATGCCTCTTACTCTACATGTTCTTCAAGAGGTGCTTGGCCTCTGCCTCTCCTTGGCTATTTGGATGCACCCTAAGAGGATCCTCCTTGTTTTCCTCTTTTAGGAGCCATCTACAATCACATAGAACTGATTAT
>MNCI01007632.1:635-11162 GCA_015680685.1 Gnetum montanum
TGCTGTCGTTGCCCCTCTGCGTCGCTGCTTCCTCTACCGCTGCTTGCTGTGCTGCTCCCTCCTGTCCGCCACGTTGCTGTCTCCTGCTGCCGCCGCCGCGTCATCTCTGGCTGCCGCCGCTGCTCCTCTTTGCTGCTGCCGCTGTTTCTCTGTTTCTGCCCTACCGTGCCTGCCGTTTCTCTGCTGTGCCTCCGCTGCTCCCGCTGACGCTCCCTGTCTGCCGCGTAGCGCCACTTGCTACTGCTGCTTCGCCACCCGCGCCTGCCGCTGCAGCATCGCCGTCCTCTTTGCTCCCTCGTCCCTGCTACATCACGGTTTTCGCCACCCGCCGTGCCTGCCACTCCTCTCCTGCCACGTTGCTGATTCCGGCCCACGCAGTGCCACCTGTTCGTCTGCCGCGCTGTTGACTCTGTCTGCCGCGCTGCTGTCCTTGTTTGCTGCAGCTGTTCGCAGCCACGACCTCTCTCTTTTCCCAGGCCCGCTGCTCCCACTGCCTGCCATGTGGATCGCTGCTGCTCTTGCTGTGCTGCCTCCTCTACTTCCACGTTGCGTTGTTGTTTCTCCTGCGCCGCTTGTTCAACTTGGTATCGTGTACAATCCTCTGCGGATCCATTCCCCAGCCTCTGCATCACCGGCGGAAAGGAGTCCACGAAATTCAATTGCACTCCTCTCTCTCTGCCCGTTTACACAGTGCATCTTATTATTTTAAGTTTTCAAATGTTAAATTAAACTGAAGTATTTACATATTACATCAAATATAAGTCCTTGTTTTGATATTTCATTTAAATATTGTTATTACTGTTTTGTCATATTGCCCTTTCCAGCTGAGACTATTCCCGGGTTTCCGTACCCATACGGGAGGCGCCCTAGGCGATAGTCTCCTAAAACGAGTTTTCACAGGTGTTCGCGTGTCCAAAATTTACGCATCAACAATAAGAAAGGTGGACATTCTGATCGCAATCGCGATCGAGGTCAAGCTCACCGAAAAGAAGGTAGCATACACCATCATGGTGATGGTCCCCCTTCTTCTTCACCTTCATCATCTCCTTCACCCTCTCCTTTGGTATCCGAACGCAATCATAAAGAGAAAGACCATGGGGATGGAGGTAGGCAAAGTGGAAGTCATAAGCAAAATAGCTAGGAAAGGGGATGAGGACACTCTAGAGAATCACAACATAGAAGAAGGGAGAGTAGGGAACAACGTAGGCATCATAGACACCATGGACAAGATGATCATGATGAACCCCTACTTGCTACTCGAAGTATGTTAGACATTAATGAGGCTATTAGAATTCCAAACAGGCACCAAAAAGATAGTAGGATCAAGAGATTAGATATGAACAATATCCCATGATTTGAATGGGGATACAATGTTGATCCTCAGAGTTACTTACAAGCATTCCATGATGCGTGTGCCTTACAAAACATAGAAAATGAATGGCAAAAACTTAAGTTATTCTCGTGGACACTAGTTAAAGAAGCGGAAAGCTAGTACCGGTCCTTAGAACTGGAATCTATTCATAGGTGAAGTACCATGTTAGAATTGTTCAACGATAAGTACCAAATGTACTCCTGAGTGTCCAACCTGTAAAAGCAAATCCAAGGCTACAAACAAGGAGGACATGAACCCTTGGATGTTGCCATGGGCTGATACTATACATTGTTACATTGTTGTCCCGACCATGATTATTCGTAGAGGGATCAACTACACCATATTGTAGATGGGCTTAGGCATGATGAGAAGAACCCTTGGGACTTATGCCCAAGGAAGACTATCCGAGCCTAGGTTCCATCAAATTCAAAGACTATTGGAGCAAGTTGCTAAGGAAGAAGGTGAGTTACAGAGGAGAGAAAGTGCGGAAGACTATAACCAAGATCCTTCCCTCCGGAAGAGGGGAGTAAGATTTTTTGAAGATAAAGAAGAGTCACCACTCGAAGAGATGGTGAATAGAAAAACTTTGCCTATCCAAAAGTTGACATTAAAAGTATCAACAAAAGTAGACCAAATGTGGGATTCCCTAGACAATAAATTTCAAAGTTTTGATCCTGGTCAGGTACGAAGTTCTACTTTACCATTTATTTCTATGAAGAACTAGATCTTTATTTATTTTAGATTCTCTTCAATTCTTTTTTCTATGCCTTTTAAATTTATTTTAGATTTTTAAAAAATTTATTTTCTTTTAAATGTCTTCTCATCATTTTTTGTACATGCCCAAACTATTTAAAATGCCATTTTTGCAACTTTTTTGAAAGAGAAACCACTACAAGTCTTCCTCCTTTAATGTTGATGCCATTTTTGCAACTTTTCTGAAAGAGAAACCACTACAAGTCTTCCTCCTTTAATGTTGAATGTCCTTGTAGTATGTAGTTTATATCTTATGATAACTTTCAGACATATTTGATGTCAATACATTCAAATATCTTTGCAATATGAGTGTGAATGTTTCAAGTTGCAATAGAAACCCAATTTGATTTTTACCCACACCCCTCCATAATATATAGAAACCTTGTTTTCCACTGTATCTATTTAAATTATTTACATCCATGCTAATTACAATTTACGGTTAACAATGATTGCTTACCATTGTAACTCGTGTGTGGTGTGTGTATAGTTCAATATTGCTCACCATTATATATACTAGTTGATATGTTATATCATTTTGTACTTAAGAATAATTATAACATCAACTTACAAGGATTTTAATGAATTTATAAATTTTGAGTGATGTAACAATCTCCTCTTCTCTCACCTTCATAATTGTTACCTTTGTCATATGTCAGTCACAATGTCAATGTCAATTACTGTAACTTACATGCAGCAGCCTTTGGTAACATAGTCTTTACAATGTATTGATGCTTTGATGTGAGTGGTTAGATCTACTTTTGCTTTTGCTTGCCCTATGAAAAATATGATTGCATTTAGAATGGCCATGAAAGTTCCAAATTCCACGAGAAGCAATCTTGTTAAAGAGGGCAAAAGATCAGTGATAAAGCATGGCTCCTATTTAACTTTCCCGGGAAATTTTCTAAAGGCTTGAGTACATGCAGAGTTATAATTTAAGATATATGTTGAGGTCTTTTAACCTGGAAAACTCAAAACTTTTTCACGGATGGAAAAGTGACCCTTTGAAATATGTATATGGGAGGTGATTTCACCTGCGCTCATAACTTTTAATATTCATTTAAGTATAAAAAATAATTTAATAAATAAAACAGAACTTGCATAACTCTAATAAATAAAACAGAACTTGCATAACTCTGTCCATCTGTTTGCATCGGAAATGATATTTGGGGAAAACTTAGGAAATGATAACACCTCAGTCAGCCCTACGTTGATATCACTGCGGACTATTGAGACGAGTAAGATCGAACCGGAGCGTTATCCGGATTTATTGGTCGTAAAGGGTCATTTTTTCAAGAAAATGGCCAAGTCCAAACGCATGCGCGCCCGTGACCAGCACCAAATTTTTATCAAAAAATGAAAAAACGGCCAGGAAGCGCGGCGCCTGAAAGGCTAGCCCCGACGTATGATAACAAGACCATCAAAGTTTTATTGAGCAACAATGTTGCAACCTTTTTATTATTTGTTTAGTTAAAAACATGCCTACGGTTAGCATTATTTTTCCGGTAACATACAGGTTAAAAAAAACGTAAAATATGGGTTAAATAAAAAATGACCGTTTTGATTACAGAAGCTTTTCAATTTAGAAGTCTCTTAGATCATGAATAGCCCTTGTTAAATTAAATATAACACACAAGGAATGTATACACATTTAGAGTATACATAAGAATTCTCCATCTCATGTTCTAAAATATACATAAGAAAAGTGGGCATGGATTAAACCTTGGTTTATTTTAAACAATTTTCATTGTCCGATGCTACGTGATGGTATTGCCCAACCAGTACTGCATGACCGTTACTTCAAAAAGGGGAAAAAATTACATCGGTATTTATTTATGATTGTTTTGAGAAAAATTTCACCAAAATTTATTAGTTTCACGGTAACAGTTTGCTTACAGATAATAAGTTTAAAGTTCAGTTTTGTTTTCAATCTTCTTTAACGCTAATCACAAAATATTTTTGAATAGTCTCTCCAAGTGAAATTTTCGTTTGCCTTCTTTGTTTCCAATCACGGAATTCTATGAAAAACTGGAAAGATAAGGTGAGGTATTTACCGATAGTAATTACAAATTTTTTTTTCTAAAAGGCTTTTTTGGTTTCTAATTGTTTTTCACAGCGTTCCTACAACTGCAATCTTTCTCCCTCATCTCATTATAAATCATGCTATGAAGAACAGTGACACTGCCTTCTTGACGTGGAATGCCTAATCAAGGCATTTATCTATGTAATGCTATAGATCTGGGAAACGCAAAGCCATATACATTTTTATACTTATTCTTAAGGCCAGAGACTTGTATTGGGTGTTTGGTATTGAGAAATTGGCATATAGTTTTGTTAGAACAAGGGATGTATAGTCCAGGGTTCGAGTATTGTTAGATGTTTATTAGATGTTTAGTTTTGAGAAATTGAAGGTTAAGTTTATGGATGAAGGAGTATGCTTTAGTTGGAATAAGGGGTATATGGTTTAGTTTATATAGCAAATACTATGTTAGGCTTACATGGTGGCTTTTTTCATTACTATTGATATGATGAGCATATTCCATTTGAAGTTCAAACTATATGAAACAATTCTGTAATGCATAATACCTTGCTCTTTGTGTTTTCATCCAATATGTAGTTTTGTGATTTGTAATTCCATAACTTTTTTAGAAATGTTCACCATGTTACCTCTTGAACCATTGTTTAGAACATGAAAAGCTTTTCGAAAAGCATTCTTACATTAGCTTTAGGACAATTTTATAGAACCAAAAAAGCTTTTTTTGGAAAGCATTGCCATGTCACCTCTAGAATCATTTTTAAAACTAAAAATTTCTTTTTTCAAAAAGCTAAAACCATTCTTTAAAACCAAAAAAGTGCTTTAGGAAAGCTTCACCATGTTAGTTGTAGAAGGATTCTTTAGAACCAAAAAAGGCCTTTTGGAAAGCTATATATAGTGTTTTTTTGCATTACTATTGATACGATGATTGCAATAAATTTCATTTTAAGATGAAACTATTGTCGAATCAAATCTTTTAGAGTTTAATTTTACCTCTCTCGGACAACTCCAATTATACAAGGATCGTTTAGGTTAAGAGAAAAATTAACACATAACTTATTGGTTAAACAACTCATCATTATACATCTTTCGTAATCATATTGTCCATATTTTGTAGTCATTCTTGATATCTTTCAATCTTGTTACGAATCTCTCCTTTGTAATGATTTCTTCTTCTTCTTTATTTGGCCACATCCTTGTGATGACTACATTTACTTGTTACTCATGACAGGTCTTGTGGGAATTTTCTCAGTTGGTCAATCTTACATAGGTTGGGCCCTCTTGGGCTCCTTTAGCAATCCACAGCTTAGCTTGTTACAAACTACTACCTCAATCATAGCATGTTCCTCTTCATAGTCATCTTTTTCATTCCATTGTAACATTTGGAATGGTCTTCTCTTCCTCTTTAGGAAATTGGACTAGATTATGAATGGCTCTCTTTGGATCTTGTTATCCTATTTAAGAAACTAGTTTTGAAGATCACTTCTTTTTCTTACAAATAACTTAATAACCCTTTCATTTCTTGGATTATCATTCCAAATCTATGGATCATAATGACTACTCTATTTGATTATATTTCTTAGTATTAACTACTTTCTTACTTTGGACATGTATCTTCACTATCTTGTGAATCTAACTTTCACTGCCTTCTATGCAACATAAAGTCTAGTATCTTTCTTTAAGATTCATCATTACTTGCACATACTACATTCTTAATCTTTAAATTGTTTCTTACCATATCTCATATTTTCCTTGGCACTTCTTCTTAATTGATTGTAGTTACTTAAGTTTTACAGACAAGGTCGTAACAACTTGAATGATAAGTCATGTCAATTTAGTACGACTTGTTTACAAGTAATTACAAACAATCTTAGATAGTTACAAAACTAATGATTGTACATCGTGTTACACAATCATATTCTAATACTCCCCTTAAAGCATTAGTTTCGTAACTATATTTTTTATTTTGTACTAAGTTGATAATTGTTTTTGATGTTTATGAACCATATAATACTTCATGATGGCTAGTCACAAAGCATTATATAATCATAAAAATTGATGGAATTAATCCCTTTAGTCATGAGTTTGTAAAAATAGCGAACAACATTGCACAAATTGGATGTAGGAAACCTTTGTTCTGCATTAATCTTTAAAAGAAAATGTAAATCATGAAGAGTTAATTTGGGGAATGGATAGTGTGAACTCCATCTCTATAACATGGGATGACTTAGATACAACTACGGGATCTTCAATCTTAGGTGGGACTTCAAGAACAAGAATGGAAACAACAATAAAAACATATGATAATTTAGTAGTAGAAGAAGGAAGTACTTCTACTTCTAGTACATCTTGTAAGGATTTTAAGGATAATGTTTGTTATTATTGCTACTTCATGAATGCCTTGAGAACTTCTATTTTCTTTTGTAGCTCTTCCAATTCTACTTAGCAAGATTTTACTTCTTCTTCTTTGAAGATGAGTTGTTGTTTGTATATTTTTGTTGATGAGTTTATAGCATACATTTTCACCTTAGCATCCTTGATGTTAACCTATAGTGTCTAATGCTCTATCATTAGTTCTTAATTGGTAGTACAAAGATATTTAACTTCTTATTTTAGCTTATGAGCTTAATCCTTTAAGTCTTTTTTCTTTTGTAAGTGTTGTTCCTTGATCTTCATAATTTTCTCTTCCTTTTCTTTTTTAGATAAGGCTACCTGACTAAGTCCTTGATCAAGTTGCTGTAATTTAGGCTCGATATATGCTTTATACTAATCCATTATATGAGAAAACTTTTGAAAATCTAATTTTATTTTTTAATATGTATTAATTTGAGTTTTCAAAGCACTTTCTCATTCTTCTTTCTTCTTCTCTATTATGGATAAGTTCTTGACAACCACTGAAATTTCATCATCTTTGCTCCTTGCTACCTACCTCAATGTTGCATAACGAATCATCAATTTAACATACTGTAGCTCTTATAATCTCATGATCAATCAATATATTTTGCTGCCCAATGTCCAATCACTACTATGCTCCTTCTTATATTGTTGCATTTGGATCCTTACTTTAGTCTTGAATCAATTATTTCCAAAATTTCTTATTATTATTCTACTCATATGAATAGGGAATTCATATATAGGAAAATTAATTTTTTGCTTCTAATAATTTATAGAGATTCATAGTCATTAAGTCGACATAGGCCCTTAGACTATGTGATGCTTTAGTCATGTTTATCAGTTGGCAATGAGTAGCTAAAGTAGTAGCTTCTACAACTAGAAAGCGTGTATATGAATTAATGTCTCTAATATCAAAGTAATTGGGAGGAGGTATCAAAAGGAACTCATCACCGATGATCTTCGCCTTATCTATTGTAGACTTCTACAAAATTCATAGATTCCTTGGTGATGAATCATGGTTTACCAGGCCCTGATATTGGGTATGCAATATCGGGCACACAATATCACAGCTTGGATAATGATATTGAATACACGATATCATGATTCCTGTGTAGGCCTATAAATATAGCACTTGAGAGCATAGGAAGAGAGTCTTTTGTAAGTTTTAGAGTAGAGGTGTTTTGTCAATTTTCAGTTAGTTTTTAGTTCCTTCCAAGTGCATGCATGTAGTGTGATGGTTGTAATTATATGGAACCTTTGTTTGAGTGTGACGTACTTGGACACGTACACAATCAATAATAAAGATCGAGATTACTCGATCATTATAGCATTCACTTAGCTTTTAATTACTTTAGTTGTTAATTGTTAATTATTGCTTTCTTAGTTTATATTTCTTTATTGTCATTTACTATTTCTATCGTTAATGCAGAATGAGTATGTCTTACTCACAAACATTTAAGTGTACTACTTGGTAACCTACTAGCGTATCTAGCAGTACTCAAGTAATGTGCCCTTGGTAATCTTAGAAGTAGTACACGAGGTCTAAGATGTATATGGATGATTAATGACGAATGCTCATTACACTTAAGCTAGTTTAGATTTTACTTCATATCTCTTATTAGCTTAATCAAAATTATTTTTTATATTCTCTAGGATAGCTTTGTGTTGGCGACCGTTTGGGACACGACCGCCAACGAGTGTCCTCGAACAGGATTTAGGTGCCTGCTGGTCTCTGGCAACACCAAGGCCCAGATACCTCCAAATAAACTCAGTAGTTAATGTGAGTATGTGTATGTGCTGTTGCGGCGTGTGGTTGTGTAAAATGTAACAATTGCATTGTGTGTGCACTACAAATGACTTACTTTAAAGAGATTCAGCCAACTTTTCCAAGTACTGTAAGTTCTTGAAAATTTTCTATTTTGTTCAACTGCCTAGTCTATGCGGTCCTTATAATACCTACTTGTAACAAATAAAATTTTGCAAAAACATTTGAGCACAACTCCGCAATCTACTCCTAATTTTCCCCAGAGAAAGAGATAGTTCCACAAGAAAACTAGAAATAGAGCAAGATTTGATGGAAATAAGCAGAAAAGAAAAGAAAGAAGATTTGTGTAGACCTCAAATATTTAAACAAGGCAAAATGACACGAGTAAACACTTCGCAATAAAGCTATCCAAAATTCAATATCTATGAATTGTTCAAACTCCCAAGGCTCAAACAAGCAATATCTTCAAGACAATCCTATTATGCTACCAAAAATTGCTGCATAAACTACCACGTACAAGACTCCATTTTGACTAGATAATAGATGTCAACGATTGCATTCAAACAGAACCTGTTCTGACAATTTCTGATTAAAATACCACGAGAATTCACTTTAAAGATAAAAAGAAGCTATTCTGGTCCCATCAAAATACCAAAGATTTTCTGAACCCTCTCGACTACTGAATTGTTCAACGGCGTGACTACAAACAGAGGCTCTCTTACAACAATCCCAATAGCAGTTCCCACACGTTGCAAAATAATGAAATTTGCTACTAAAATGCTCTTAAGGCTTTTAAATACAAGCGCTTCTATGGCAAAATTTTAATAGAAATTTCTATCGGGCAACAAGAACAGTAAGAGCAATCTAAAAATCCCAAAATTACTTGCCAAGGATGATACTATCTAAACCACTAGCTAAGCAATTTAAACAAAACAAAAAGTGAAATTCATAACTCACAGGACCATGACAAAGAGGCTGAAATCTTTATTCTAGCAAGCAATCTTGCAAACAATCTTCTTTACAAATCTTCTTTGATCCCAAGTCTGAGAAGTGATGATGATATCCCCCAATGTTCCAATATTCCTCCTCCTACCTCCTTGACCCTTGAAGCCTTTTTATAGGGTTCCAAGGTAGGTAGGGAAGTTACATATTCAAAAATATCTCACCTAACTTCTCTCCCAAGTAACTTGGCCAACCAATTAGGAGATTACTTGGCCAACAAGTTAGGAGGTTACTTGCCCAACAAGTTAGGTAAGTTACAACAATTTTGGGTGGTTTCAACCACCAAAGAGATAAAAAGGTTATAATTTAGTTATAAATGAATAAAAGGGATAATAGCCATGTTACAAAAATATCCCATAATTGTCCATTTAATTAGGAGGGAGTTATATAGTTAGGAATATTACCTTTGTAAGTAATTTGTTTACATAAATCTAAAATCCCTAATCTAATCTAATTTTGGGAAATTACTTGTTAGTCTTGCTTAGCAAAATATTTGGCTAAATTAGATTAGAACTTAATCTAGCCTAATTTAATTTAATTCTAAATTCCTAAATGTCACTTATGCTCCAAGATTTTATCATAAAAATCCAATATAATCTCCCCCTTATTGGTGGATGCGGTGGTTAATTTTATTTTGCATTCGATAATTGTGATTAAAATTCGGAATGACCCTAAATACGAGCCCGAAGGCAAAGCCACCGATCCTGCAATTGGTTCAAAATATCTTCTCTGATCAAAAACGTTACCAGCAACTACCTTCACAGGAAAAGACTCTGCCGCCATGTCAGGAAACGTCGCCGTGTGTTTCGTTTGGATCAGTAACTGTTGTAACCTCTGCTTCTTGAAAATGCTTGCAAGTTTTGATGATATGGTTTGAAAATTTTAGGCTCTGCAATTTTGGTCGTCCTTCAGTCGCGGTGGCCTGCACTCAGATCGGTGCGCAAATAGGCAACAACTTCAACGGCAAAGGCCAGATTGGTTCGAGCAGCGGTGCCCGCGGTAGATGCAACGACAACGGCAGTAACAACGGTGGTCGTAGGATGGTTTTTAGCGCTGGTATTCCTTATCAAGGGTTTCGAGTTTCTGTCAAGCACCTGGGTTTTTAATTTCCGTCTGTTGCCACTTCTTCAGTGTTTAATCGCGTGCGTGTCCTTGGGAATAGGCATCGACACTTGGTTGGCCTTCTTGTCAATATTTTTTTTAAGGCTT